>CAXKVX010002386.1:0-48735 GCA_964058865.1 Eleocharis quinqueflora
TACCAATCTCGATCGATCCCTATCTCATCTCGTGTTTTCGACGCGGCTTCAAACTTCGCTACATACCAGTGCATCAGAAGGCCTCCGCTTAACATGCTGATACCATTTCAAACGATGTTGAATAAGTTTCTCTTCAATCAGTTCGAAAGTTCAAAATATAATATTAAATAAAGACCAATTGTTGATCTAGTAATTACGAGCAATGCTCTTAAAAAAAAGTCGTAAGTTCGAAATTCAATAAAACTTTTCTAAAAGACTTTAGATCTATATTGAAGACTTGAGCTAAAAAGATCACACTTCTTTTTATAAAAATATAATATTAAACTATTAATATTTTTTCTTTGGAGGGAGGGCCAGGCCCGTAATTTACCATGTGACCAAGAACTAATATTGAGATATAACAGAAATATTAATCGGGGCTCCCTCCTCCCCCGGCCCCAATTTAACAAAACAATATTTATCACTTCTAGTTTTTAAAAGACAAATCTGATCGATCATTTTTTATTTTTTTCTTATTTTACAATCATCAATATTAAAAATATTATATCTTGTTCCAATAATAGCAAATGATATTACAAATTTAGGAAGATAGGAGTAAACAATCAGGTTCGAGTTTAGCCGAGTTATCAAGAGCAAATTCATGACCCAACTTATTATTGTAATTGTCATTATTTTATTATTATTATTATTATCATGATTGTTATTATTATATTATTAAATTATTGTCATTTGTGTTATTATTATTATTGCATTATTATTATATTATAATTTGATATGAGTATTTTATCATATAATTATTATTATCCTTTAAAAAACTAAAATAATAAATTATTTTACTAATTTTGACTACCACTACTCCAAATGTGCAAACAATATTTTCACTAACATAGATAGCACAAAATTAGCACTATTTTTTTGCACTAACTTAGGTAGCAAAAAGTAACCACTATTTCAATCACTAATCTAGATAGCACTATTTTTGCACTAACCATGGCATGATCCAAAGTCCAAACACACTTAGGGTGTGTTTGGATGGGTCAGAAATAGCACTATTCTAAAATAGCTCGCTATTCTAAGCCCAAAATTTAACCAAACGCATAATTGTAAATTTGGGCTAGTTAAGGTTTGTCGCTAATCTGCTAACCCAATGTTTCAATGGTTTAGCGAGAATAGACTGTTTAGAGGCGATAAAAAAAGGTTTCTTCCATTTTATATTCATTCTCCCCAACGAATCTTTCTCTCTCCTTTCCGATACCCCCAAAATCGCCAGCCATGACAAATCTCAGATCTACTCCGCTTTTCCACTCCTTGGTTGAAATTAATTGTGAAAACTGATTCTCCGCACCAAGAGGAACACGTCGACCCCCATTTTGCGTGGCGTCTCGACTCAAATCAACGGCGACCAAAGGTAGGTGCTTGGACAGTGGGCGGTGGCAGCAGTTGAACAGATTCTACTCTTTTTACCTTTTCGTGATAGACAAGGCAAGAAACTGATAAGCCTTCGGCTCTTTTTCTCAAGTTAATTTTGCATTTCTGTTTTTTTCAATCTCTCTTGCTGATATTGATATTGATTTTTTTCTTTACACTAGTAAATAATTTTCTTGTTTTAGTTAAATTTAGATGAAAAAATTTACAAGTTGGAAATAAAAAAAAGGTTCAGATTGAATTTCTTCAAAACAGATTTGATGATACACGACTATGAAGAATTTCATACTGTGTACTTTAGGTTGGTTAATTTACAATACTAACCACTGGTACTACTGGTACGACTGGTATGACTGGTACGACTAATGAAATTTTTAGGTTGGTTAATTTACTGGTACCCTCTATGGTACTGATTAATTTTCATGCATCAAATTACCTTATTATTTCCTACTGCAGTTCCTTAATAACAATTTTCAATTTCATTTTTCAGAATTGGCTGATTCAAGGTTATTTCACAAAAGAAAGTCTGAGGCTCCATTGCAATTGCATTAAAGGTAAAATTGTAGTTGTCCAATTCAGTAGAATAGAATCATGTTGATCATTCCTCCATATTTTTTTAATTCATCTTAGCAACATGGTATAAGCATAATTCATCTTAGCAACATGGTACAAGCATGTTTATCATTCCTCCATATTTTTTTAATTCATCTTAGCAACATGGATCGTCTTGGTAAGGTCGTTCGGCGTCGCAAGAAAAAGGATATATTATCTGGTCAAGGAATAGAATCACAAGTAGTTCAGTCCCGGTCTGTTAATTGGACTAGGAATGAATCAGATGATTTGTTGGATGCGGCTTGAGATGTACAACTAGAAAGTGGGAGGACAGACCTAAATTTCACCCAACCAGAAATGACCCAAGTTTATACCATTTTCTGTGCAAAGTCCCGTGCAACACCAAGGACTCAGGAGCAAGCTTTGAACAAATTGAAAACTTTGAGGAAAGAGTTCAATATTTTTCATGAGTTGGCATCGAAGAGTGGATGGGGATGGGACTTTGACAACCATGTACCAAGAGCACCTAGCCCCGAAATTTTGAAGGACGTATGTCAGGTATTGTATTTATAATGTGACTATTATTTCTTGCAAATAGATGAATTCTCATCTATTACATCTGACTTGTATATTGTGTGTATTTAATACAGAGAGAGGCTCGATTGAGATATTTTGACACCAAGAAATATCCATGGTATACCAAGATGTTGACGATGAGTGGCGGTAGGCTAGCTAGTGGTGATGGGCGTCACAACGCATTTGCAGGGCAGAACAGTGCTATTGGTAGCCACACTGACAGCTCAGATGATCCTGGAATTGAAGCAATGCATGGGCCAGATGAAACTGTCCAAGGACCACACCTTACTGGAGATGGTGACACTTGGAACACCATGCAAAGTTCTGATCCGTTAAGGGATACTAGTATGGGGTCGGGTTCAAATAAAAGAAAAAGTAGTACAGAGGGTGGGGCTGGTTCGAGTTGGAGGGAGAAAATTCAGAAAAGAATTTCAGCAAAAGGAAAAGGGTATGAGAGGTTGACAGACACGGGTGATAAGATGTTAGAAATCAATGAAAAGCTTGCTAACATAGCACAACGGGGAATTGATTTGAGAGAAAGTGAAAGCACAAAAGGAAAGAGGGCACTAGAGAGGTTGAGAGGCTTCAGATTTCCCCTTGCAATTAAATGTATTCTCAATACCAAATTGGCCGATCCTGCTGCCCAGACCATTTTATTAGATGGCACTGACGATGAAATCTTTGAATGGATGAGCGTAAATGTGCCATCTAATCTTGTTAACCAATATTACCCAAATTGGTATGCCCAAAATAGTGGTAATCCCATAGCAGATGTCAATCAGCAACAACGAAACCAATTTCCTAACCCGGGCTTGGTTGATCAATTCGGTTTCTTCAATGTCAATCATCACCCCCCTACAAATTAACCTCATGCTTGTACTAGGATTTCAACAACTTGCGCATTCTAGAGTATGTACTAATGTAGCTGATTACTTGCTTAGAATCTGTACTAATGTAGCTTTATGTACTTTAATGGTAGGTAGGTTATTTGAACCTTGTAGCTTAATGTATTTGTTGTCAATTTGAACCTTGTAGCTTGAGGAACATTGTAACTTATTATTTGTTATAATTAATTGCTGTCAACTACAATTAAATCTGAATGCGCTTCTTTCCCAATTTATCAACTACAAATTGTCTGCAGCTACTAATAAATCTGATTTTATTGATCCATAGGAATTGTAACTTATGGAAAATAAGGATAGTAATGAAGATTTCGACAATTTATTGGAGGTCATACAAAATGCAATCATCAGTTCTAACAGTTGGCTTTGGAATGCCATGCGAGCATGTTCATTGGATTGGAAAGAAGTGCGGAATGACAGGCCTTTTACGGGAAGAGAATGGATTAAAGATATATTAGAAGGTCATCATAAACGTTGTCACGACCAATTCCGTATGTATACAGATACATTTCTGAAATTGTGCGAAGAAGTGATGCAGCAAGGAATCGTCAGGGAGAGAGATGTGTCTATTGAGGAACAAGTAGGAATGTTTCTCCAAACTATTGCTCACTCTGATCCGATGCGCAAGGTAGGTGAAGACTTCCAATGTTCAACTGAAACTGTGTGGAGAAGTTTCAATGGAGTTCTACATAGTATCTTACGTTTTGGCCCAAAATACATGAAATTATCAGATAATAATACTCCTATTCATCCGAAGGTATCAGATGGGACCGTTTATGCTGCATTTAAGGTACTTCGATCTTGTTTTAATTTCATCAATACTTTTGTTTGTGGCAGCAGATCGATTACATTTCAAGAATTTAGTCTTGTTTCAAGCTCGGGTTAGGTATAATTGATGTTTCTGTTTTTTGTAAATGCAGAATGCTTTAGGTGCAATTGATGGTACACACATCCCTGCATTTGCTGATCCAAATGAAGAGAACCCGGAACGATACCGCAACAGAAAGCAAGTCATGTCTCAGAATGTTATGGCAGTGGTAGACTTCAATGGTAATTTTTTGGCTGTCACATCCGGTTGGGAAGGATCAGCTCATGACAATCTCATTTTGCGAAAGGCTTTGGATGATGGTTTTGTAGTACCACCCAACATGTATTATCTAGTTGATGGAGGGTATGCAAATACCGGGCAATTCGTAAGCCCATTTCGCGGTAGACCATACCACTTGAGTGCTTTTGAAAAATATCTACGAATCCACAATTGGTATGAAAGTCCGGAGGATTTATTCAACCACCGACATGCCCAACTTAGAAATATTGTTGAGAAGACCTTCGGCATTTTAAAAAATCGCTTTAAGATTTGTCAATGGATGCATAAATATAAATTTAAGACACAAGCAAAAATTGTAATTGCATGTTGCATTTTGCATAATTTCATCAATCATGATAACATGCTTCATCAGGTTTCTGATATTGAAGAATTTGATGTACCTGTGCCGAATGATATTTCTTTCGGCGATAATTACGTTATGGCAGGTTTCGGATCTATCGATAACAGTGTCGGGGATGAGTTGAGAGAAAGTATCATGAATGAACTTTGGAATGAATCATAGTTTTCTTTTAGAACAAAATGATATGATTGTAATTTTTTGATCAGATTTGAACTTTTTATTATTTCTGGATATGCTTATTATGGACAATTAATGTCAGAATTTATTTCTATTAGTGTCAATTGAGAATGTTAATTATTACTTGTTTACTTGTTTGTTTAATTTATTTGTATTTATGTTTGTTTATTTCTGGATATGCTTGTTTACTTGTTTGTTTAATTTATTTTTATTATAATTTGTTTACTTGTTTGTTTCCATTAATAGTTATATTTACGTGTCTGTTTAAAATTATTACAAATATATGATTGTTCTTGTATGAAAAGCAAGTTAATATAAGGCATGGGAAAAAAATATTTTTCATTTTCTAAACATTGGTAAAGAAGCTCCAGCCTCCATGTATTAAGTTCAAAATAATAAAAAAAAAATTAGACGAATGTACACTATCAACTCTAGCAAAAATTATTATTATTAAGAGTTAGTTACAACAAAAAAAGAAAATATTTGGTTATTTTATTCACTCCCTCCATCACTATCTCAAGTCTACGATCCAAACAAAAATTACACTAGCCCGGATAGCAAAAAGTTAGCACTATTTCTCATCTAATGAAATAGCAAAAAATTAGCACTATTTCTAACCACTAACCCGGATTACACTATTTTTGCACTAATCTTTGTTCAATCCAAACACACCCTTAGTGATTAACTATCTAGAATGACTTTCAAGAGATCATGAGTTTAAGTATCTATAAACACAAAGTTTTCATCTCGTTAAGAGGCATTTAGAAATAAATGCTGGAGGCTTTGGATACCTCTATATGTAAAATAAAAATATGACTACACAATATCTAACATATATGGTTACTAATGACATATCACAAATTAAAAACCAGCTCTTGGTCCAATGATTAAGAACAATTCTCTCTCAAAAGAGGTCGCAGCTTTGAAATTAAACTCAGAGTGATTTTAAATAAAAAATGTATTAAACTCGAGACAAAGACTCCACTTCGTACAATTGGTTTTGTGTGTGTGAGAGTATTTAAGTTTGGTGGTTTGATGTCATTTAATCCAAAAAATGTGAACTTTGTATTTATGGATTAAACAAGATCAGAGGTTATAATATGTCATTTGTGTTTTGAATATTAAAACAAGAATAGAATGCAATAATAAAGCAACTTGTATCTTTTATAATTAGGGCATTAAAATTTCCATAATATATTATTATGACATAACACTATTTGCAATAATTAACTTCTAAAGTTCTAATTGGTGGTCCACAAAATTTGTCAAATTATAACAATACTGTCACAATTAACTATTAACTAACATATGAAGTACAGATTCAACGCTTGGCATTCAAACATTTTAACAAGGTCTTAGATTCAAATCAAGAAGCACCGACACATTGAACAACCACCACCATGCAATGTCTACAAGGATAGTTCAATAAGAAAAGAAAAGTGGGATCCGGATCTGCTGTAGCGCGGTACAATTTGAAAATCAGGAAGACTTTTATATTTGGCACGAATCTTGATACAAATCTTTGAAAATCGGACGATTCTGATGCTGCGCTACACGGTCCCGTGCAGCACCAGATCCCATTCCAGAAAAGTGATGCTTGCTGGGTTGTAACATGTAACACACATGCAGCTTAAACATTTCTCTCATGTTAGTTATGCTCCCCACCTATTATAGTAATATAAATACTAATAAAATCAAAATGGTTGTTACACTTTCTAGTTCATTGTAATAAGCTATAATTAAAGAACACATGGATGTATACATGGCATACACAAACAAAAGTATTACTTTGAGATGGCAATATCATGTTGTTACAGAGACCTTTCCCAATTAATGTTTTCAATTTATACATGAGATTAAGGCTTTAAATACCAAAGTTGACAAGATCGAAATTCAACTATAAATTCATTACCAAAAAAATCTATAGTAAACTTTTAAATAAGGATAATGTTTCATAGATACCACATTTGATATCAATTATTGATACCGATTTTATTATGCACATTTAGTTGAGTTATGATGCACATTATTTGAGTTATTATGCATGTTATACCATAACTATTTCAGTACAAAAATAACATGTATAACTATTTCATTACAGAAAATAACATGCATAATAACTCAAATAATGTGCACGATAACTCAACTAAAGGTGCATAATAAAATCGACAACATGTATAACTATTTCATTACAAAAAATAACCTACATAATAATTTAAATAATATGCATGATAACTCAACTAAATGTGCATAATAAAATCGATATCAATAATTGATATCAAATATGGTATCTATGTATCAACTCCCTTTAAATAAATATCTAAAGTTATAAACAGGCGACTTCTATATATATATTGCCATTTCACAATTAAATTTGATTTCTATAGGTTGCTATTTCACAATTATATATGATTTCTATAGATTGCCATTTCTATACATTGATTTTGGCATTTAGCATACATGAATTGCTCATTATCTCATTCTAAGCCTCCTGAACCCGAGTGTGTATCTTCTGGAATGGATAGCTCCCAACTGTAAAATGATCGGTACTGTAGCAAATTACTGTACGGACAGCTCTCGACGTTGTAGCAACGGTGAGACTGCAGGAGGCCCCACTATGCTGTCCAATTCTAAGAAATATGGATTCCTTGAACCCTGCTTTCATACTCCTATATAAATGTAGCAGCAAAAAAAAATAGACCAAAGCAGGAAAACACTCTGTTTTCACTACTTTTTGGAAACCACAACAGTCATACTCAGGGGTGAAACCAAGGGGCATGGTGGACCTCTCCTTTAAATTTAATTAAATGATAAGATTTTATTTAAAATTTATAAAATTGATTTTTTTATTAAAAATGTGTATAATTTGATTAAAATTGAATTTGATACGTTTATAACATTAAAATTAGAATATACTTGTAAATCGCCTCATCTAACTCGATGTTCTAATTCCGCTCCAGATCATACAAACAAAAGCATGAAGAAGTAAAAAAAAAACTCAGCAAATGATAAACATGTTGAGCATTGATGACAACTAATCCTAAAGTAAAAAAAAAATGGGCGCAACTATTTAATTAATACATATTCTTTCATCGATACTTCATTTATACTCATGCGTTATGATGTCAGACGAGTTGTTATGCATGTTAGACGTGTTGTTATGTTTGTTATTTTATACTGAAAAATAATTATGCATGTTAGACAAATTGTTATGCATGTTAAAACTAAAGAAATAAATGTCAATATGCTTAACATGCATAACAGCTCGTCTAACGTGCATAATTATTTTTCAGTACAAAAATTACATGCATAGCGACTCGTCTAACATGCATAACAACTCATCTAACATGCATAATGATGAGGTATCGATGAAGGTATATGTGAAACATTTTCCTTAATTAATAGTTTGGACAACGACACCACCACTACCACCACCAACATCAACAACAACAACAACAACATCACAGAAAGACATTTCTCTTAAGCTTTCGGTACAAATTTTACACATTAGAGCAAAAACTTAGAGGCGCAAATATAATTGCGTATTTGACTCACTGTGATATTTTCAAAAAATAGTTGACCCTATTTGTTAAATAAATTATTTCTCTGATCTATTATATAAAAATTCCACCAAACCTCCGTGTCTTATAGTGACGGTGAGAGATCAGTGTTGCTTCTAAGTTCTATCAAGAAAAAGATGGAATTAGGTGCCGAAGTAGGTGATTCAAAGTAGGACAGAATTGCATCTGTTACTTCGAATTGACCGCTTCCCAATAATTACTTCAAAATAAATATAAAAAATGAACCGAGTTGCAGTAGGCTAGAGACCAAACGGTCCAGACGGTGACGTCAGCAGGTCACATTTATATATATATATATATATATATATATATAGGTTAGAGGACTCCATGAAGCACTAAATCCCTGATGCTCCACATTTTATCTTCAATTTAAAAATTTCAACAACCGATCCGAACCGTTAAACATGATCTACATATTGAAATCTACTTGGAGATTGAATTTTACATTTTTTTGAATTTTTTTACTATTTTTTAGAGAGGTAGGAAAATTGCAACTTTTGTTGGTCCAGAAATCGTTTGATCAACAACTTTTCTACCTCTATAAAAAATAGAAATTTCAAAAAATTTCAAAAAAAAATTCAATTTTTTTTTCAAAATTAACTATCAATATAATAATACGATCACAACTACAGTTTTGATTTTTAAAAACACCGGACCAAGCGTTGGTGTTATCAGGAGGGTTGCTAAAAGATACATGTGGGGAAATTTTTCATAGAGGGCCAAACAGCAAAAAATTTCAACAGATAGGGTCAGAGGCACCCTAATAATTGCACAGAGGGCCAAGGGCGCGACTATTAATCGCACCCTTGGCCCTCTGTGCAATTATTAGGGTGCCTCTGGCCCTATTTGTTGAAATTTTTTGCTGCTTGGCCCTCTATGAAAATTTTCCTACATGTGGTTAGTTTTTAAAAATTGAACCTTAAAATCGAACTGCTGTGAAGCTCCGCTTTTAAAAGTGTGTTAAAGAAAGATACTATGATGGAAGAGTACTTACAAGTGTTCATGAAGAATGTGACTAGTAATTTTAAAGAGTGAAAAAATACTATTTACTTCTTTTCAAAATGTATTTTTTTTTAAATACAAATGATAATTTTAAAGAAAGAAAATACTATTTGAATAGCAAGTAGTGTTTCCATAGCTTATTACAATGTTGGTGAAAATAAATTTAATTATAATTATTGTAGATAAATTAATGAGATCAATCATATATGAAAAAAAATTCAGACAAATCTGTCCATTTTTCTTGGTAAGGACATGGATGGAAGAGTTACAAGTGACTCAATTGACTTCTCTAGCTTGATCAGTTTACTAGAGTATGACATATTTTTCTCCTTTCAGTTTACTAGATTATGACATGTTAACAACCTTGATCTAGACACTCCTGCCTCTATTGTTTAAAATATTTCAGGACATAAAAGCAGGGACAGATTCAGAAGTTTTTTAAGTTCGAATACAACTAAGTTCGGACATTGAGGTTGAAATCAAGTTCGAACATAAATTTACTAAAATCCACTAAAATATCATTAAAAACTCATTTTTTCGCTACAAAATAACTAAAAATACACTAAATTTTGCGTTTTTGAAAAATCGAGTCCGGACACTTGCCCATAAGTGGCTCCGCCACTGCATAAAGGCCATTATAAAGACTTTTTTTTACTCTTTTGTCAATATTGAGTTTTGCTTATTAAGGAAAATTTACAAGCTAAATGTTTGATTGATTTTAATGTTAGTTGGATTACAAGGACATGGTGGAGAGATGGAAAATGACTTGCAAGTTGTTTCTTTTGCTAGTCTACCAACTCATACCAAACCTACATGACCCTTCAAATCAGGCCACGGTTAAATTGATAACTTTGTCAATTTCTTCGCTAGCCATGTAGAGTAGACTTCAAATATCAATTGTATCACATCTCTGAAATGGTCAGCAGCAGTGGGTCATCTTGCATTCTCACCGCTGCTACAGCGTCGAGTGTTGTTCGCACATTATTTTTGCTACAGTACCAACGAATTTACAACGTAACAGTGCTGTCCGCTGATCATTTAGTAATCCCGCATTATTTCGGGGGATACGAATTCAATTGTATGTGTACCCCTTAGAGGATTGGAATGGAAAAATTGCTTTGTATTGTATTGTTGCATATCCAATCAATTAGTCAATTTCGACGATAGCAATTTCTTTATGGCATACATTTATCGTTTACACTGAAACAAAATGCCACTCAATCATTTTGAAACAAAATACAAAGTTACCAGATGGCAGTTTTAAAAATATTTTTCCATTTTAGATTACAGTTAATTTAGCAAGAAATAGATTAGAATTGGCGCCGTCGAGTCTTATTTAGAATTTATGGGGAAAATAAATCATGGAAAAATCAAATCAAATTTAATTTAGTTCATATCCGAACATATATTTTTAGTTTTCTATCGATTAGTGTAAAAAAAAAAAATCAATATTGTTGTACTTGTTTCGTTTGTACATCAAAACAGTTGAGTCAACTCTCATCCCGAAATAAATAAATGCAAAGCTGCATTATTAGACCCATAGAATGACAAAAAATGGCTAAACTTAAAATAGGAAATCTCATGATTTTTTTCCTGAAAATCGAAAAATAAAAATAAACATAACATTATTTAAAGTCGCATGGGTCATTTTTTATGTTTTCATTGTACGACGTGAACCTACAGCTGCTGAATGGGATTCTCTTTTAAATTTAAAATGTGCTTTTATACTATACTGCTATTTATAATTCGAACATTTTTCAATTTACCACAATTGGACCTAGATTTTTACTCTTTAGAGAATTTTTTGATTCTCTCATCTTTCATCTCCCACTTTCATCCATCATCCTCTTTGTTTTTGTCTTATTTTTATTTTGAATACTTATTTGTTTTTCTTTCAATTGCATATTTATTTTTTATTTTTTCGTTATTTTTCTTTTATTTATCTTTTCTTCGACGAGAGATTGTTAGAAAAAGAGAAAATTATCAAAAACAACGATCGTTAGAGATGTAGACGGTGTTTGAAGTAACAATATATTTGAGAACTAAGAAGTGGTGGCAAAACTGAAAACGAAGTTGAAAGACGACGAACGACAAATGAAAAAATAGTGCAAGCGTGCTTCCTTTATGAGACCTTGAGACTGCTTCTGACTTTCTTCGTATTCACCATCGTTGTTTTTTTTCACAAAAGAAAGAATGAGAAGGGGAAAGACAAAAAATATCAACGTGCATCTAATATAAACATTTTTTAGTAGTATAAACACCTGGTGTGTTTCGTTAACATATCATTCACTTGATATTAATTACCACACACAATAAATAATACGAATAGATATGCAGTATCTAATATAAACACTTGTTTTAGTAGTATATGTTAAAAATTGAAACTACAAAATTTATGGGCTTAAGTGTGTCTAAAGTTTGGTTGCAAAAGCATGTACAATTCTAAAAGATCTTAAGCTATTTAGCAATCATAAATCACAATTCAATGCAAGTAAAAGATATCACAAAAAAAACATAAGAATTGTAATGAGAGAGAAAGGATCAGAGACAAGTTGACATACGATATAACATAGTTCGACAATCTTTGCCCATTCCACGAGACCTTCGGTTGCACAATGAGCCGAAATAAACATCACTATACCAAAAAGTGTTTACAACAAGACTTATCCAAAAAATCTTAAATTCCTTGCAATTGACAACACAACTTCCAAGGTACAACAAAACAAAAAAGTTTCCTCCATGGAATAAAAGGATCCAATCTTTAAATCAAACAAACACTTGTAATTGACAACACAACTTGCAAGGTACCACAAAAGATGATTAGACAATGGTTATCATAAACTTTCTTTAGGTCTAACAATGATTGAGGTTTGAATGCTTGTATGAGAAGGTGTTTATTCTATTTGAGTGCTCTAAATCGCTTGTAAACTTGGAGGGATGCTTTCTTGCTTCTCTTGATAGCATCAGGCATGTATATATAGGCATAGGAATTTTATAGCTCCATCCAGTGCCAAAATAACCTCCATGCATTACAACACATCTATCTCTTGTTATAACGCCTTCAATAGTTTCCAAGAAATGCCCTTCAGCGCCTCTGCAGCTGACCTCTGGGCTCATCTCTTCAGTGAATCGTTATAATGCCTTACAGTCTCGTTATAACACTTTTCAAACTGTTACAATGCCTTCTCCATGCATTACGATAATGCACCTCTCAGGAATTTTGATACTTAGTCGATTTTCTAAGTTGTAGGCATCTGACTTTTGAGCCCGACTTCCAAGGACTCGTTATGATGCATTGGGACCCTGTTATAACGCCTCCTAATTCGTTATAATGTCTTCTCATGCATTGTGGTAATATATGGCTCGATTTTCTTGTGTTTTGCTTGCTTCTTGCACCATTGTGCTGTCTTGACTTATACAACTTGTTCTAGACCTCATTAAGGATCAATTGCACATGCATGACCTGCATACACATAACTAAAACTTGTGCAAATGTTAGTGCAATGTTGGTTTTGCAAATTGTCAAACAAGTTGAGCTAAACCCAACAAAACTCTCCATTTTGATAATTTAAAAAATCACGTGAGTGCATACCAAATAATTGATGCACTCAGACTACATACTTTATTTTTTGAAAACTTGACAAAAGGCACAATTCAAACATAAGCTCCCCTTAATATGAGCATCTAATAATCAAACAAGTGAATAATTTTGCTTCTCAACTTGGACATATTTCAATTAATAAATAATTTAATTTTGAGCATTTAACAAGTCAAGCATATTTTTGCCCCCTTTGCCCTCAATTTAAGCATATATCATTGTAGCTAATCTAATTTGCCCTTCCCCCTCAATATAAGACATAATCAAGAATTTGATCATTATAAGGTACAA
The DNA here is from genome assembly GCA_964058865.1 of Eleocharis quinqueflora. Lineage (NCBI taxonomy): Eukaryota > Viridiplantae > Streptophyta > Magnoliopsida > Poales > Cyperaceae > Eleocharis > Eleocharis quinqueflora. Next base: position 13,553 of record CAXKVX010002386.1, read on the forward strand.
TTTCAATTGATATTGAAGCCAAATTAATTAATGAGCAATATAAAGACACAAGCTTCCCCTTAAGTCAAGTTTTTGTTTCAAGTATTTCTAATTTAAATCTCAAGTCAATATGTTATTTTGTTTCGAGAGTTTTAGTAACGAGATCAGCAATTTGGTTCTTTCTACCAATGTGCACAAGTTCAGTATTCCCTTTTTCAACATGATCCTTAAGGAATTGATTCTAATTTCAATATGTATGATTCTTGCATGAGAGACTGGCTTCTTAGACATCATGATTGCACTAGTATTATAATATTTTATGGGTACTTTGCTAAAATATAGATCAAAGTCTTTTAATGTTTGGATCATCCATAATATTTGGGTACAATAACTTCCCACGATAATATATTCTTCTTCGGCCATGGAAAGAGCAACAAAAGATTATTTTCTACTTGACCAAGAAACCAATGATTCGCCCAAAAACTGACAATTACCATTTTTAGTTTTCCGATCAACACGATCTCCAACAAAATCGACATCGGTAAACCCAACTAGGTCAAGTTTAGTGATTCTTCCATACCAAAGATCCAAATTTAATGTACTTTAATGTATCACAAGACTTTTCATGACAATCAAACGGGATTTCTTAGGACATACGTGATATCTTGCACATAGGCACATCGCATACATTATATCCGGTCGACTTGTGGTGAGATAGAGTAGACTTTCAATAATAGCTCGGTATTATGTCCACCGATTTCCACTTTCATCAAGTCCAAGGCGAATGTTCTAGCCATGGGTGCTTGCATAGTCTTGCAATCTTACAATCTTTCACTTCAAATTTCTTGATCAACTCTTTCGCATATTTTACTTGATTTATGAAGATTCTCTCTTCACCTTGCTTGATTTGTAGCTCAAGAAAGAAATCAATTCCCCTATCATAGACATATGAAACTTCCTACTCACAAGACTAGAAAAATTCTTCGTTTATGGGTGGTAACCATTAAAGAAAACACCACAAAACATCATATGATACTACGAGAAGTGTTTCAGATCCGTTTACTTCATTTATGAGTGGTAACCATTCAATAAAACACCAGCACTTATGCTTCTATGAGAATTGTTTTTAATCAGAGTACTTCATTTATGAGTGGTAACCATTAGAGAAAACACCACAAACAATCTTATCCTACCATGAGAAGTGATTCTGATCCGAGTATTTCCTTTATGAGTTGTAACCTTTCAAGAAAACTCCACAATGCATCATACCTTACTTCGAGAAGAATTTCTTCTTCGAGTACTTCTTTTAAGTGTTGTAACCATTCTCCAAAACACCACGAAGAAGCATAGAATGCTACTCTATGTGCTTGATGTCCGAGTACTTAATATCTGAGTGCTTCTGAATAGAATACTTCGTTTATGGGTGGTAACCATTAAAGAAAACACCACAAAGCATCTTATGCAACTACGAGAAGTGTTTCAGATCTGTTTACTTAATTTATGGGTGATAACCATTAAAGAAAACTCCACAAATCATCTTATCCTACTATAAAGTGTTTCTGACCAGAATACTTAATTTGTGGGTTGTAACCTTTCAAGAAAACTCCACAGTGCATTACATCGTACTATGAGAAAAGTTTCTTCTTCGAGTACTTCTTTTAAGTGTTGTAACCATTCTCCAAAACACCACGAAGAAGCATAGAATGCTATTCTATGTGCTTGATGTCCGAGTACTTAATTTCTGAGTGGTTCTGAATAGAATACTTCGTTTATGGGTGGTAACCATTAAAGAAAACACCACAAAGCATCTTATGCTTCTAATAGAAGTGTTTCTGATCAGAGTACTTCAATTATGGGTGATAACCATTAAAGAAAACACCACAAAGCATCTTATTCTACTAAAATAACTATTTCAGATCCGTTTACTTCATTTTTGGGTGGCAACCATTCAAGAAAACACCAAAAAATACTTATGCTTCTATAAGAAGTGTTTTTGATCAGATTACTGCATTTATTGGTGATAACCATTAAAGAAAACACCACAAATCATCTTATCTTATTATGAGAAGTGTTCTTGAAAACTCTACAATGTATCATATCTTACTACTCTATGTGCTTGATGTCCGAGAACTTAAGTGTTGTAACCATTCTCCAAAACACCACAAAGAAGCATAGGTTACTACTCTATGTGCTTGATGTCCGAGAACTTAATTTCTGAGTGGTTCTGATTATAGTACTTCGCTTATGGGTGGTAACTATTAAAGAAAACACCACAAAGTATCTTATACGACTACGAGAAGTGTTTCAGATCTGTTTACATCATTTATGAGTTGTAAACATTCAAGAAAACACCACAAAGCACTTATGCTTCAATGAGAATTGTTTCTGATCAAAGAACTCCATTTATTGAGTGATAACCATTAAAGAAAACACGACAAAACATCTTATCCTACTATAAAGTGTTTCTGATTAGAGTACTTCCTTTATGGGTTGTAACCTTTCAAGAAAACTTCAATTATGCTTCTATGAGAAGTGTTTCTGATCAGAGTACTTCAATTATGGGTGGTAACCATTAAAGAAAACACCACAAATCATCTTATCCTACTACAATAAGTGTTTCAGATCCGTTTACTTCGTTTTTGGGTGGTAACCATTCAAGAAACGCCACAAAACACTTATGCTTCTATGAGAAGTGTTTCTGATCAGATTACTTCATTTTTGGGTGATAACCATTAAGAAAACACCACAAATCATCTTGTCTTACTACAAAAAGTTTTCTGATCAGATTACTACTTTAGAGTTGTAACCTATCTAGAAAACTCTACAATGCATCATATCTCATTACGAGAAGTGTTTCTTCTTCGAATACTTCTTTTATGTGTGGTAACCATTCTCGAAAATAACACGAAGAGGCATAGAATTCTAATCTAGGTGCTTGACGTCCGAGTACTTACTTTCTGAGTGGTTCTGATTTGAGTACTTCGTTTATGGATGGTAATCATTAAACAAAACACCGAAAGCATCTTATACTACTACGGTAAGTGTTTCAGATCTGTTTATTTCCTTTGGTAATCATTAAAGTAAGTACGCGGAAATCAAGCACTTATGCTTCAATAAATTGTGTTTCTCATCAGAGCACTTCATTTATGGGTGATAACCACAAATGAAAACAACACAAATCATCTTATTTTACTACAAGAAGTGTTTCTGATCAGAGTACTTCTTTATGAGTTGTAACCTTTCAAGAAAACTCCACAATGCATCATATCTTACTACGAGAAGAGTTACATCTTCGAATACTTCTTTTAAGTGTTGTAACCATTCTCCAAAACAACACGAAGAAGCATAGAATACTAATCTTTTTGCTTGATGTCCGAGTACTTACTTTCTGAGTGGTTCTGATTAGAGTACTTCGTGTATGGGTGGTAACCATTAAAGAAAACTCCACAAAGCATATTATTCTACTACCTGATGTGTTCCAGATCTGTTTACATCATTTGTGGGTGGTTAAAATTTATTAAAACACCACAATGCACTTATGCTTCAACGAGAAGTGTTACTGATCAGAGCACTTCATTTATGGGTGATAACCATTAAAGAAAACACCAAAAATCATCTTATTTTTCTACAAGATGTGTTTCTGATCAGAGTACTTCTATATGAGTTGTAACCTTTCAAGAAAACTCCATAATGCATCATATCTTACTACCAGAAGTGTTTTCTTCTTCGAATATTTCTTTTAAGTGTTGTAATCATTCTCCAAAACAACACGAAGAAGCATAGAATACTAATCTATGTGCTTGATGTCTGAGTGGTTCTATGAGAGTACTTCGTTTATGGGTGGTAACCATTAAAGAAAACACCACAAAGAATCTTATGCTACTACCATAATTGTTTCAGATCTGTTTACATCATTTATGAGTGATAACCATTAAATAAAACACCACAAATCATCTTATTTGACTACAAGATGTGTTTATGATCTGGGTATTTCTTTATGAGTTGTTACCTTTCTAGAAAACTCCACAATGCATCATATCTTCGAATACTTCATTTAAGTGTTGTAACCATTCTCCAAAACAACACAAAGAAGCATAGAATATAATATATGTGCTTGATGTCCGAGTACTTTCTGAGTGGTTCTGATTAGAGTACTTCGTTTCTGGGTGATAACCATTAAAGAAAACACCACAAAGCATCTTATGCTACTAAGAGAAGTGTTTCAGATCTGTTTACATCATTTATGGGTGGTAAATATTTAAGAAAACACCACAAAGCACTTATGCTTCAATGAGAAGTGTTTCTGATCAGAGCACATCATTTATTGGTGATAACCATTAAAGAAAACACCACAAATCATCTTATCTTACTACAATATGTGTTTCTGATCTGAGAACTTCTTTATGAGTTGTTACCTTCCTAGAAAACTCCACAATCCATCATATCTTCCTATGAGAAGAGTTTCTTCTTCGAATACTTCTTTTAAGTGTTGTAACCAATCTCCAAAATAACACAAAGAAGCATAAAATACTAATCTATATGCTTGATGTCCGAGTACATACTTTCTGAGTGGTTCTGATTAGAGTACTTCGTTTATGGGTGGTAACCATCAAAGAAAACATCACAAAGCATCTTATGCTACTACGAGAAGTGTGTCAGATCTGTTTACATCATTTATGGGTGGTAAACATTCAAGAAAACACGCAAAAGCACTTATGCTTCAACGAGAAGTGTTTCTTATGAGAGCACTTCATTTATTCGAGAAGTGTTTCATCTTCGAATAGTTATTTTAAGTGTTGTAATCATTCTCCAAAACAACACGAAGAAGCATAGAATACTAATCTATGTGCTTGATCTCGGAGTACTTACTTTCTGAGTGGTTCTATGAGCGTACTTCGTTTATGGGTGGTAACCACTAAAGAAAACACCACAAAGCATCTTATGCTACTACGAGAAGTGTTTCAGATCTGTTTACATCATTTATGGGTGGTAAACATTCAAGAAAACACGCCAAAGCACTTATGCTTCAACGAGAAGTGTTTCTGATGAGAGCACTTCATTTATGGGTGATAACCATTAAATAAAACAACATAAATCATCTTATTTGACTACAAGATGTGTTTCTGATCCGAGTATTTCTTTATGAATTGTTACCTTTCTAGAAAACTCCTCAGTGCATCATATCTTCCTACGAGAAGAGTTACATCTTCGAATACTTCATTTAAGTGTTGTAACCATTCTCCAAAACAAAACGAAGAAGCATAGAATATAATCTTTGTGCGTGATGTCCGAGTACTTTCTGAGTGGTTCTGATAAGAGTATTTCGTTTTTGGGTGGTAACCATTAAAAAAAACACCACAAAGCATCTTATGCTACTATCAGAAGTGTTCTAGAAATGTTTACGTCATTTGTGTGTGGTAAACATTTAAGAAAACACCACAAAGCACTTATGCTTCAATGAGAAGTGTTTCTGATGAGAGCACTTCATTTATGGGTGATAACCATTAAAGAAAACCACAAGTCATCTTATTTTATTACAAGAAGTGTTTCTGATCAGAGTATTTCTAAATGAGTTGTCACCTTTCATGAAAACTCCACAATGCATCATATCTTAAAATGAGAAGAGTTTCTTTTTCAAATACTTCTTTTAAGTGTTGTAATCATTCCCCAGAACAACACGGAGAAGCATAGAATACTAATCTATGTGCTTGATGTCCGAGTACTTACTTTCAGAGTGGTTCTGATTAGAGTACTTCATTTATGGGTGGTAACCATTAAAGAAAACTCCATAAAGCATCTTATGCTACTACGAGAAGTGTTTCAGATTTGTTTACATCATTTATGGGTGGTAAACATTCAAGAAAACACCCCAAAGCATTTATGCTTCAACGAGAGGTGTTTCTGATGAGAGCACTTCATTTATGGGTGATAACTATTAAAGAAAACACCACAAATCATCTTATTTTACTACAAGATGTGTTTCTGATCAGAGTACTTCTATATGAGTTGTAACCTTTCAAGAAAACTTAACAATACATCTTATCTTACTACGAGAAGTGTTTCTTCTTCGAATCCTTTTTTTATTGTTGTAATCATTCTCCAAAACAACACGAAGAAGCATTGAATACTAATCTATGTGCTTGATGTCCGAGTACTTACTTTCTGAGTGGTTCTATGAGAGTACTTTGTTTATTGGTGGTAACCATTAAAGAAAACACCACAAAGCATCATATGCTACTACGAGAACTGTTTCATATCTGCTTACATCATTTATGTGTGACAAACATTCAAGAAAACACCACAAAGCACTTATGCTTCTATGAGAAGTGTTTCTGATCAGAGCACTTCATTTATTGGTGATAACCATTAAAGAAAACACCACAAATCATCTTACCTTACAAGAAGTATTTCTGATCAGAGTACTTCAATTATGGGTGATAACCATTAAAGAAAACACCACAAAGCAACTTATCCTACTAAAATAACTATTTCAGATCCGTTTACTTCATTTTTGGGTGGCAACCATTCAAGCAATCATCTTATTTGACTACAAGATGTGTTTCTGATCCGAGTATTTCTTTATGAGTTGTTACCATTCTAGTAAACTCCACAATGCATCATATCTTCGAATGCATCATTTCTTTATGAGTTGTAACCTTTCAAAAAAACTCCACAATGCATCATATCTTACTACGAGAAGAGTTACATCTTCGAATACTTCTTTTAAGTGTTGTAACCATTCTCCAAAACAACACGAAGAAGCATAGAATACTAATCTTTTTGCTTGATGTCCGAGTACTTACTTTTTGAGTGGATCTGATTAGAGTACTTCGTTTATGGGTGGTAACCATTAAAGAAATCACCACAAAGCATATTATTCTACTACCAGAAGGGTTCCTGATCAGAGTACTTCTTTATGAGTTGTAACCTTTCAAGAAAACTCCACAATGCATCATATCTTACTACGAGAAGAGTTACATCTTCGAATACTTCTTTTAAGTGTTGTAACCATTCTCCAAAACAACACGAAGAAGCATAGAATACTAATCTTTTTGCTTGATGTCCGAGTACTTACTTTCTGAGTGGTTCTGAATAAAGTACTTCGTTTATGGGTGGTAACCATTAAAAAAAACACCACAAAGCATATTATTGTACTACCTGAAGTGTTCCTGATCAGAGTAATTCTATATGAGTTGTAACCTTTAAAGAAAACTCCACAATGCGTCATATTTTACTACGAGAAGAGTTTCTTCTTCGAATACTTCTTTTAAGTGTTGTAATCAATCTCAAAAACAACACGAAGAAGCATAGAATACTAATCTATGTGCTTCATGTCTGAGTACTTACTTTCTGAGTGATTCTGATTAAAGTACTTCGTTTATGGGTGGTAACCATTAAAGAAAACACCATAAAGAATCTTATGCTACTACGAGAAGTGTTTCAGATCTGTTTACATCATTTATGCGTGTAAAACATTCAAGAAAACACGCCAAAGCACTTATGCTTCAACTAGAAGTGTTTTTGATGAGAACACTTCATTTATGGTTGATAACCAATAAATAAAATCCAACAAATCATCTTATTTTACTTCAAGAAGTGTTTCTGATCAGAGTACTTCTTTATGAGTTGTAAACTTTTAAAAAAACTCCACAATGCATCATATGTTAGTACGTGAAGTGTTTCTTCATCGAATATTTTTTTTTAATTGTTGTAATCATTCCCCAAAACAAAACGAAGAAGCATAGAATACTAATCTATGTGATTGATGTCCGAGTACATACTTTCTAAGTGGTTCTATGAGAGTACTTTGTTTATTGGTGGTAACCATTAAAGAAAACACCTCAAAGCATCTTATGCTACTACGAGAACTGTTTCATATCTGTTTACATCATTTATGTGTGACAAACATTCAAGAAAACACCACAAAGCATTTATGCTTCTATGAGAAGTGTTTCTGATCAGAGTACTTCATTTAAGGGTGATAACCACAAATGAAAACAACACAAATCATTTTATTTTACTACAAGAAGTGTTTCTGATCAGAGTACTTCTTTATTAGTAGTAACCTTTCAAGAAAACTTCACAATGCATCATATCTTACTACGAGAAGAGTTACATCTCCACAATGCATCATATCTTACCACGAGAAGAGTTACATCTTCGAATACTTCTTTTAAGTGTTGGAACCATTCTCCAAAACAACACGAAGAAGCATAGAATACTAATCTTTTTGCTTGATGTCCGAGTACTTACTTTCTGAGTGCTTCTATGGGAGTACTTTGTTTATTGGTGGTAACCATTAAAGAAAACACCACAAAGCATCTTATGCTACTACGAGAACTGTTTCATATCTTTTTACATCATTTATGGGTGCCAAACATTCAAGAAAACACCACAAAGCACTTATGCTTCTATGAGAAGTGTTTCTGATCAGAGCACTTCATTTATGGGTGATAACCACAAATGAAAACAACACAATGCATCATATCTTACTACGAGAATAGTTACATCTTTGAATACTTCTTTTAAGTTTTGTAACCGTTCTCCAAAACAACACGACGAAGCATAGAATACTAATCTTTTTGCTTGATGTCCGAGTACTTCGTTTATGGATGGTAACCATTAAATAAAACACCACAAAGCATATTATTCTACTACCTGAAGTGTTCCAGATCTGTTTGCATCATTTGTGGGTGGTTAATATTTATGAAAACACCACAAAGCACTTATGCTTCAACCAGAAGTGTTACTGATCAGAGCACTTCTTTTATGGGTGATAACCATTAAAGAAAACACCAAAAATCATCTTATTTTACTTCAAGATGTGTTTCTGATCAGAGTAATTCTTTATGAGTTGTAACCTTTCAAGAAAACACCACAATGCATCATATCTTACTACGAGAAGAGTTTCTTCTTCGAGTACTTCTTTTAAGTGTTGTAACCATTCTCCAAAACATCACAAAGAAGTATATAATACTACTATATGTGTTTCATTTCCGAGTACTTAATTTAAGAGTGACTATGATGAGAGTACTTCATTTATAGGTGGTAACTATTAAACAAAATACCACAAAGCATCTTATGCTTCTGTGAGAAATGTTTATGATCAGAGTACTTCAATTATGGGTGGTAACCATTAAAGAAAACCCCACAAATCTTCTTATTTTACTACAAGAAATGTTTCTGATCAGAGTATTTCTTTATGAGTTGTAACCTTTCATGAAAACTCCACAATGCTTTATATCTTACTACGAGAAGAGTTTCTTCTTCGAATACTTCTTTTAAGTGTTGTAAACATTCTCCAATACAACACGAAGAACCATAGAATACTAATCTATGTGCTTCATGTCCGAGTACTTACTTTCTGAGTGATTCTGATTAGAGTACTTCGTTTATGGGTGGTAACCATTAAAGAAAACACCACAAAGCATCTTATGCTACTACGAGAAGTGTTTCAGATCTGTTTACATCATTTATGGGTGGTAAACATTGAAGAAAACACGCCAAAGCACTTATGCTTCAACGAGAAGTGTTTCTGATGAGAGCACTTCATTTATGGGTGATAACCAATAAATAAAACACCACAAATCATTTTATTTTAATACAAGAAATGTTTCTGATCAGAGTACTTCTTTATGAGTTGTAAACTTTTAAGAGAACTCCACAATGCATCATATCTTACTACGAGAAGTGTTTCTTTTTCGAATACTTTTTTTAATTGTTGTAATCATTCTCCAAAACAAAACGAAGAAGCAGTGAATACTAATTTATGTGATTGATGTCCGAGTACTTACTTTCTGAGTGGTTCTATGAGAGTACATTGTTTATTGGTGGTAACAATTAAAGAAAACACCACAAAGCATCTTATGCTACTACGAGAACTTTTTCATATCTGTTTACATCATTTATGGGTGGTAAACATTCAAGAAAACAAGCCAAAGCACTTATGCTTCTATGAGAAGTGTTTCTGATGAGAGCACTTCTTTTATGGGTGATAACCAATAAATAAAACACCAAAAATCATCTTATTTTACTACAAGAAGTGTTTCTGATCAGAGTACATCTTTATGAGTTGTAGACTTTTAAGAAAACTACACAATGCATCATATCTTACTACGAGAAGTGTTTCTTCTTCGAATACTTTTTTTAATTGTTGTAATCATTCTCCAAAACAAAACGAAGAAGCATTGAATACTAATCTATGTGATTGATGTCCGATTACTTTCTTTCTGAGTGGTTCTATGTGAGTACTTTGTTTATTGGTTGTAACCACTAAAGAAAACACCACAAAGCATCTTATGCTACTACGAGAACATTTTCATATATGTTTACATCATTTATGGGTGACAAACATTCAAGAAAACACGCCAAAGCACTTATGCTTCTATGAGAAGTGTTTCTGATCAGAGCACTTCATTTATGGGTGGTAACCACAAATGAAAACAACACAAATCATCTTATTTTACAACAAGAAGTGTTTCTGATCAGAGTACTTCTTTATGAGTTGTAATCTTTCAAGAAAACTACACAATGCATCATATCTTACTACGAGAAGAGTTACATCTTCGAATACTTCTTTTAAGTTTTGTAACTGTTCTCCAAAACAACACGACTAAGCATAGAATACAAATCTTTTTGCTTGATGTCCGAGTACTACGTTTATGGAAGGTAACCATTAAATATAACACCACAAAGCATATTATTCTACTACCAGAAGTGTTGCAGATCTGTTTACATCATTTGTGGGTGGTTAATATTTATGAAAACACCACAAAGCACTTATGCTTCAACCAGAAGTGTTACTGATCAGAGCACTTCATTTATGGGTGATAACCATTAAAGAAAACACCAAAAATCATCTTATTTTACTTCAAGATGTGTTTCTGATCAGAGTACTTCTATATGAGTTGTAATCTTTCAAGAAAACTCCATAATGCATCATATCTTACTACCAAAAGGGTTTTCTTCTTCGAGTACTTATTTTAAGTGTTGTAACCATTCTCCAAAACATCACAAAGAAGTATAGAATACTACTCTATGTGTTTCATTTCCGAGTACTTAATTCAAGAGTGACTACGATGAGAGTACTTTATTTGTGGGTGGTAACCATTAAACAAAATACCACAAAGCATCTTATGCTTCTGTGAGAAGTGTTTCTAATCAGAGTACTTCAACTATGGGTGGTAACCATTAAAGAAAACCCTACAAATCATCTTATTTTACTACAAGAAGTGTTTCTAATCAGAGTACTTCTCTATGAGTTGTAACCTTTCAAGAAAACACCACAATGCATCATATCTTACTACGAGAATAGTATCTTCTTCGAGTACTTCTTTTATGTTTTGTAACCATTCTCCAAAACATCACAAAGAAGTATAGAATACTACTCTTTGTGTTTCATTTCCGAGTACTTAATTTAAGAGTGACTATGATGAGAGTACTTCATTTATCGGTGGTAACCATTAAACAAAATACCACAAAGCATCTTATGCTTCTCTGAGAAGTGTTTCTGATCAGAGTACTTCAATTATGGGTGGTAACCAAAAAAGAAAACACCACAAATCATCTTATTTTACTACAAGAAGTGTTTCTGATCAGAGTACTTCTTTATGAGTTGTAACCTTTCAAGAAAACTCCACAATGCATCATATCTTTCTACGAGAAGAGTTACATCTTCGAATACTTCTTTTAAGTGTTGTAACCATTCTCCAAAACAACACGAAGAAGCATAGAATACTAATCTTTTTGCTTGATGTCCGGGTACTTACTTTCAGAGTGCTTCTGATTAGAGTACTTCGTTTATGGGTCGGAACCATTAAAGAAAACATCACAAAGCATATTATTCTACTACCTGAAGTGTTCCAGATCTGTTTACATCATTTGTGGGTGGTTAACATTTATGAAAATATCACAAAGCACTTATGCTTCAACGAGAAGTGTTACTGATCAGAGCACTTCATTTATGGGAGATAACCGTTAAAGAAAACACCAAAAATCATATTATTTTACTACAAGATGTGTTTCTGATCAGAGTAATTCTTTATGAGTTGTAACCTTTCAAGAAAACACCACAATGCATCATATCTTACTACGAGAAGAGTTTCTTCTTCGAGTACTTCTTTTAAGTGTTATAACCATTCTCCAAAACATCACAAAGAAGTATAGAATACTACTCTATGTGTTTCATTTCCGAGTACTTACTTTCTGAGTGATTCTGATTAGAGTACTTCGTTTTTGGGTGATAATCATTAAAGAAAACACCACAAAGCATCTTATGCTACTACGAGAAGTGTTTCAGATCTGTTTACATCATTTATGGGTGGTAAACATTCAAGAAAACACGCCAAAGCACTTATGCTTCTATGAGAAGTGTTTCTGATGAGGAACTTCATTTATGGGTGATAACCAATAAATAAAACACCACAAATCATCTTATTTTACTACAAGAAGTGTTTCTGATCAGAGTACTTCTTTATGAGTGGTAGACTTTTAAGAAAACCACACAATGCATCATATCTTACTTGGAGAAGTGTTTCTTCTTCGAATACTTTTTTTAATTGTTGTAACCATTCTCCAAAACAAAACGAAGAAGCATTGGATACTAATCTATGTGATTGATGTCCGATTACTTACTTTCTGAGTGGTTCTATGAGAGTACTTTGTTTATCGGTGGTAACCAATAAAGAAAACACCACAAAGGATCTTATGCTACTACGAGTACTGTTTCATATCTGTTTACATCATTTATGGGTGACAAACATTCAAGACAACACCACAAAGCACTTATGCTTCTATGAGAAGTATTTTTGATCAGAACACTTCATTTATGGGTCATAACCACAAATGAAAACACCACAAATCATCTTTTTTTTTTACAAGAAGTGTTTCTTATCCGAATACTTCTTTATGAGTTGTAACCTTTCAAGAAAACTCCACAATGCATCATATCTTACTACGAGAAGAGTTATCTCTTCGATTACTTCTTTTAAGTGTTGTAACCATTCCCCAAAACAACACGAAGAAGCATAGAATACTAATCTTTTTGCTTGATGTCCGAGTACTTACTTTCTGAGTGGTTCTGATTAGAGTACTTTATTTATGGCTGATAACCATTGAAGAAAACACCAAAAATCATCTTATTTTACTACAGGATGTGTTTCTGAGTACTTATATATGAGTTGTATCCTTTCAAGAAAACTCCACAATGCATCATATCTTACTACGAGAAGAGTTTCTTCTTCGAATACTTCTTTTAAGTGTCGTAATCAATCTCCAAAACAACACGAAGAAGCATAGAATACTAATCTATGTGCGTCATGTCCGAGTACTTACTTTCTGAGTGATTCTGATTAGAGTACTTCGTTTATGGGTGGTAACCATTAAAGAAAACACCACAAAGCATATTTTGCTACTATCAGAAGTGTTCCAGAAATGTTTACGTCATTTGTGGGTGGTAACATTGAAGAAAACACCACAAAACACTTATGCTTCAACCAGAAGTGTTTCTGATGAGAGCACTTCATTTATTGGTGATAACCAATTAAAAAAACACCACAAATCATCTTATTTTACTACAAGAAGTGTTTCTGATCAGAGTACTTCTTTATGAGTTGTAAACTTTTAAGAAAACTCCACAATGCATCATAGTACGAGAAGTGTTTCTTTTCGAATACTTTTTTTAATTGTTGTAATCATTCTCCAAAACAACACGAGGAAGCAGTGAATACTAATTTATGTGATTGATGTCCGAGTACTTACTTTCTGAGTTGTTCTATGAGAGTACATTGTTTATTGGTGGTAACAATTAAAGAAAACACCACAAAGCATCTTATGCTACAACGAGAACTTTTTCATATCTGTTTACATCATTTATGGGTGGTAAACATTCAAGAAAACAAGCCAAAGCACTTATGCTTCTCTGAGAAGTGTTTCTGATGAGAGCACTTCTTTTATGGGTGATAACCAATAAATAAAACACCAAAAATCATCTTATTTTACTACAAGAAGTGTTTCTGATCAGAGTACATCTTTATGAGTTGTAGACTTTTAAGAAAACTACACAATGCATCATATCTTACTACGAGAAGTGTTTCTTCTTCGAATACTTTTTTTAATTGTTGTAATCATTCTCCAAAACAAAACGAAGAAGCATTGAATACTAATCTATGTGATTGATGTCCGATTACTTTCTTTCTGAGTGGTTCTATGTGAGTACTTTGTTTATTGGTTGTAACCACTAAAGAAAACACCACAAAGCATCTTATGCTACTACGAGAACATTTTCGTATATGTTTACATCATTTATGGGTGACAAACATTCAAGAAAACACGCCAAAGCACTTATGCTTCTATGAGAAGTGTTTCTGATTAGAGCACTTCATTTATGGGTGATAACCACAAATGAAAACAACACAAATCATCTTATTTTACAACAAGAAGTGTTTCTGATCAGAGTACTTCTTTATGAGTTGTAATCTTTCAAGAAAACTACACAATGCATCATATCTTACTACGAGAAGAGTTACATCTTCGAATACTTCTTTTAAGTTTTGTAACTGTTCTCCAAAACAACACGACTAAGCATAGAATACAAATCTTTCTGCTTGATATCCGAGTACTTCGTTTATGGAAGGTAACCATTAAATAAAACACCACAAAGCATATTATTCTACTACCAGAAGTGTTGCAGATCTGTTTACATCATTTGTGGGTGGTTAATATTTATGAAAACACCACAAAGCACTTATGCTTCAACCAGAAGTGTTACTGATCAGAGCACTTCATTTATGGGTGATAACCATTAAAGAAAACACCAAAAATCATCTTATTTTACTTCAAGATGTGTTTCTGATCAGAGTACTTCTATATGAGTTGTAACCTTTCAAGAAAACTCCATAATGCATCATATCTTACTACCAAAAGGGTTTTCTTCTTCGAGTACTTCTTTTAAGTGTTGTAACCATTCTCCAAAACATCACAAAGAAGTATAGAATACTACTCTATGTGTTTCATTTCCGAGTACTTAATTCAAGAGTGACTACGATGAGAGTACTTTATTTGTGGGTGGTAACCATTAAACAAAATACCACAAAGCATCTTATGCTTCTGTGAGAAGTGTTTCTAATCAGAGTACTTCAACTATGGGTGGTAACCATTAAAGAAAACACCACAAATCATCTTATTTTACTACAAGAAGTGTTTCTGATCAGAGTACTTCTTTATGAGTTGTAACCTTTCAAGAAAACTCCACAATGCATCATATCTTTCTACGAGAAGAGTTACATCTTCGAATACTTCTTTTAAGTGTTGTAACCATTCTCCAAAACAACACGAAGAAGCATAGAATACTAATCTTTTTGCTTGATGTCCGGGTACTTACTTTCAGAGTGCTTCTGATTAGAGTACTTCGTTTATGGGTCGGAACCATTAAAGAAAACATCACAAAGCATATTATTTTACTACCTGAAGTGTTCCAGATCTGTTTACATCATTTGTGGGTGGTTAACATTTATGAAAATATCACAAAGCACTTATGCTTCAACGAGAAGTGTTACTGATCAGAGCACTTCATTTATGGGAGATAACCGTTAAAGAAAACACCAAAAATCATATTATTTTACTACAAGATGTGTTTCTGATCAGAGTAATTCTTTATGAGTTGTAACCTTTCAAGAAAACACCACAATGCATCATACCTTACTACGAGAAGAGTTTCTTCTTCGAGTACTTCTTTTAAGTGTTATAACCATTCTCCAAAACATCACAAAGAAGTATAGAATACTACTCTATGTGTTTCATTTCCGAGTACTTACTTTCTGAGTGATTCTGATTAGAGTACTTCGTTTTTGGGTGATAATCATTAAAGAAAACACCACAAAGCATCTTATGCTACTACGAGAAGTGTTTCAGATCTGTTTACATCATTTATGGGTGGTAAACATTCAAGAAAACACGCCAAAACACTTATGCTTTAACGAGAAGTGTTTCTGATGAGAGCACTTCATTTTTGGGTGATAACCAATAAATAAAACACCACAAATCATTTTATTTTACTACAAGAAGTGTTTCTGATCAGAGTACTTCTTTATGAGTTGTAAACTTTTAAGAAAACACCACAATGCATCATATCTTACTACAAGAACTGTTTCTTCTTCGAATACTTTTTTTAATTGTTGTAATCATTCTCCAAAACAAAACGAAGAAGCATTGAATACTAATCAATGTGATTGATGTCCGAGTACTTACTTTCTGAGTGCTTCTATGAGAGTACTTTGTTTATTGGTGGTAACAATTAAAGAAAACACCACAAAACACTACGAGAATTGTTTCATATCTGTTTACATCATTTTTGGATGACAAACATTCAAGAAAACACCACAAAGCACTTATGCTTCGATGAGAAGTGTTTCTGATCAGGACACTTCATTTATGGGTGATAACCACAAATGAAAAAAACACATATCATATTATTTTACTACAAGAAGTGTTTCGGATCAGAGTACTTCTTTATGAGTTGTAACCTTTCAAGAAAACTCGACAATGCATCATATCTTACTACGAGAAGAGTTACATCTTCGAATACTTGTTTTAAGTGTTGTAACCATTCTCCAAAACAACACGAAGAAGCATAGAATACTAATCTTTTTGCTTGATGTCCGGGTACTTACTTTCAGAGTGCTTCTGATTAGAGTACTTCGTTTATGGGTCGTAATCATTA
This sequence comes from Eleocharis quinqueflora, assembly GCA_964058865.1. Lineage (NCBI taxonomy): Eukaryota > Viridiplantae > Streptophyta > Magnoliopsida > Poales > Cyperaceae > Eleocharis > Eleocharis quinqueflora. Next base: position 30,249 of record CAXKVX010002386.1, read on the forward strand.
AAGAAAACACCACAAAACGTCTTATTCTACTACCTGAAGTGTTCCTGATTTGTTTACATCATTTGTGGGTGGTTAACATTTTTGAAAACAACACAAAACACTTATGCTTCAACAAGAAGTGTTATTGGTCAGAGCACTTCATTTACGGGTGATAACCATTAAAGAAAAGACAAAAAATCATCTTATTTTACTACAAGATGTGTTTCTGATCAGAGTACTTCTATATGAGTTGTAACCTTTTCAAGAAAACTCAACAATGCATTATATCTTACTACGAGAAGAGTTTCTTCTTCGAATACTTCTTTTAAGTGTTGTAAACATTCTCCAATACAACACGAGAAGCATAGAATACTAATCTATGTGCTTCATGTCCGAGTACTTACTTTCTGAGTGATTCTGATTAGAGTACTTCATTTATGGGTGGTAACCATTAAAGAAAACACCACAAAGCATCTTATGCTACTACGAGAAGTGTTTCAGATCTGTTTACATCATTTATGGGTGGTAAACATTGAAGAAAACACGCCAAAGCACTTATGCTTCAACGAGAAGTGTTTCTGATGAGAGCACTTCATTTATGGGTGATAACCAATAAATAAAACACCACAAATCATTTTATTTTACTACAAGAAATGTTTCTGATCAGAGTACTTCTTTATGAGTTGTAAACTTTTAAGAGAACTCCACAATGCATCATATCTTACTACGAGAAGTGTTTCTTCTTCGAATACTTTTTTTAATTGTTGTAATCACTCCAAAACAAAACGAAGAAGCAGTGAATACTAATTTATGTGATTGATGTCCGAGTACTTACTTTCTGAGTGGTTCTATGAGAGTACATTGTTTATTGGTGGTAACAATTAAAGAAAACACCACAAAGCATCTTATGCTACTACGAGAACTTTTTCATATCTGTTTACATCATTTATGGGTGGTAAACATTCAAGAAAACAAGCCAAAGCACTTATGCTTCTATGAGAAGTGTTTCTGATGAGAGCACTTCTTTTATGGGTGATAACCAATAAATAAAACACCAAAAATCATCTTATTTTACTACAAGAAGTGTTTCTGATCAGAGTACATCTTTATGAGTTGTAACCTTTCAAGAAAACTCCACAATGCATCATATCTTACTACGAGAAGAGTTATCTCTTCGATTACTTCTTTTAAGTGTTGTAACCATTCCCCAAAACAACACGAAGAAGCATAGAATACTAATCTTTTTGCTTGATGTCCGAGTACTTACTTTCTGAGTGGTTCTGATTAGAGTACTTCATTTATGGCTGATAACCATTGAAGAAAACACCAAAAATCATCTTATTTTACTACAGGATGTGTTTCTGAGTACTTATATATGAGTTGTATCCTTTCAAGAAAACTCCACAATGCATCATATCTTACTACGAGAAGAGTTTCTTCTTCGAATACTTCTTTTAAGTGTCGTAATCAATCTCCAAAACAACACGAAGAAGCTTAGAATACTAATCTATGTGCGTCATGTCCGAGTACTTACTTTCTGAGTGATTCTGATTAGAGTACTTCGTTTATGGGTGGTAACCATTAAAGAAAACACCACAAAGCATATTTTGCTACTATCAGAAGTGTTCCAGAAATGTTTACGTCATTTGTGGGTGGTAACATTGAAGAAAACACCACAAAACACTTATGCTTCAACCAGAAGTGTTTCTGATGAGAGCACTTCATTTATTGGTGATAACCAATTAAAAAAACACCACAAATCATCTTATTTTACTACAAGAAGTGTTTCTGATCAGAGTACTTCTTTATGAGTTGTAAACTTTTAAGAAAACTCCACAATGCATCATAGTACGAGAAGTGTTTCTTTTCGAATACTTTTTTTAATTGTTGTAATCATTCTCCAAAACAACACGAGGAAGCAGTGAATACTAATTTATGTGATTGATGTCCGAGTACTTACTTTCTGAGTGGTTCTATGAGAGTACATTGTTTATTGGTGGTAACAATTAAAGAAAACACCACAAAGCATCTTATGCTACAACGAGAACTTTTTCATATCTGTTTACATCATTTATGGGTGGTAAACATTCAAGAAAACAAGCCAAAGCACTTATGCTTCTCTGAGAAGTGTTTCTGATGAGAGCACTTCTTTTATGGGTGATAACCAATAAATAAAACACCAAAAATCATCTTATTTTACTACAAGAAGTGTTTCTGATCAGAGTACTTCTTTATGAGTTGTAAACTTTTAAGAGAACTCCACAATGCATCATATCTTACTACGAGAAGTGTTTCTTCTTCGAATACTTTTTTTAATTGTTGTAATCACTCCAAAACAAAACGAAGAAGCAGTGAATACTAATTTATGTGATTGATGTCCGAGTACTTACTTTCTGAGTGGTTCTATGAGAGTACATTGTTTATTGGTGGTAACAATTAAAGAAAACACCACAAAGCATCTTATGCTACTACGAGAACTTTTTCATATCTGTTTACATCATTTATGGGTGGTAAACATTCAAGAAAACAAGCCAAAGCACTTATGCTTCTATGAGAAGTGTTTCTGATGAGAGCACTTCTTTTATGGGTGATAACCAATAAATAAAACACCAAAAATCATCTTATTTTACTACAAGAAGTGTTTCTGATCAGAGTACATCTTTATGAGTTGTAGACTTTTAAGAAAACTACACAATGCATCATATCTTACTACGAGAAGTGTTTCTTCTTCGAATACTTTTTTTAATTGTTGTAATCATTCTCCAAAACAAAACGAAGAAGCATTGAATACTAATCTATGTGATTGATGTCCGATTACTTTCTTTCTGAGTGGTTCTATGTGAGTACTTTGTTTATTGGTTGTAACCACTAAAGAAAACACCACAAAGCATCTTATGCTACTACGAGAACATTTTCATATATGTTTACATCATTTATGGGTGACAAACATTCAAGAAAACACGCCAAAGCACTTATGCTTCTATGAGAAGTGTTTCTGATCAGAGCACTTCATTTATGGGTGGTAACCACAAATGAAAACAACACAAATCATCTTATTTTACAACAAGAAGTGTTTCTGATCAGAGTACTTCTTTATGAGTTGTAATCTTTCAAGAAAACTACACAATGCATCATATCTTACTACGAGAAGAGTTACATCTTCGAATACTTCTTTTAAGTTTTGTAACTGTTCTCCAAAACAACACGACTAAGCATAGAATACAAATCTTTTTGCTTGATGTCCGAGTACTTCGTTTATGGAAGGTAACCATTAAATAAAACACCACAAAGCATATTATTCTACTACCAGAAGTGTTGCAGATCTGTTTACATCATTTGTGGGTGGTTAATATTTATGAAAACACCACAAAGCACTTATGCTTCAACTAGAAGTGTTACTGATCAGAGCACTTCATTTATGGGTGATAACCATTAAAGAAAACACCAAAAATCATCTTATTTTACTTCAAGATGTGTTTCTGATCAGAGTACTTCTATATGAGTTGTAACCTTTCAAGAAAACTCCATAATGCATCATATCTTACTACCAAAAGGGTTTTCTTCTTCGAGTACTTCTTTTAAGTGTTGTAACCATTCTCCAAAACATCACAAAGAAGTATAGAATACTACTCTATGTGTTTCATTTCCGAGTACTTAATTTAAGAGTGACTATGATGAGAGTACTTCATTTATAGGTGGTAACTATTAAACAAAATACCACAAAGCATCTTATGCTTCTGTGAGAAATGTTTCTGATCAGAGTACTTCAATTATGGGTGGTAACCATTAAAGAAAACCCCACAAATCTTCTTATTTTACTACAAGAAGTGTTTCTGATCAGAGTATTTCTTTATGAGTTGTAACCTTTCAAGAAAACTACACAATGCATCACATCTTTCTACGAGAAAAGTTACATCTTCGAATACTTCTTTTAAGTGTTGTAACCATTCTCCAAAACAACACGAAGAAGCATAGAATACTAATCTTTTTGCTTGATGTCCGAGTACTTACTTTATTAGTGGTTCTGATTAGAGTACTTCGTTTATGGGTCGGAACCAATAAAGAAAACCCCACAAAGCATATTATTCTACTACCTGAAGTGTTCGAGATCTGTTTACATTATTTGTGGGTGGTTAACATTTATGAAAATACCACAAAGCACTTATGCTTCAACGAGAAGTGTTACTGATCAGAGCACTTCATTTATGGGAGATAACCGTTAAAGAAAACACCAAAAATCATATTATTTTACTACAAGACGTGTTTCTGATCAGAGTACTTCTATATGAGTTGTAACCTTTCAAAAAAAACTCCACAATGCATCATGTCGTACTACAAGAAGAGTTTCTTCTTCGAATACTTCTTTTAAGTGTTGTAATCAATCTCCAAAACAACACGAAAAAGCATAGAATACTAATATATGTGCTTCATGTCCGAGTACTTACTTTCTGAGTGATTCTGATTAGAGTACTTCGTTTTTGGGTGATAATCATTAAAGAAAACACCACAAAGCATCTTATGCTACTACGAGAAGTGTTTCAGATCTGTTTACATCATTTATGGGTGGTAAACATTCAAGAAAACACGCCAAAGCACTTATGCTTCAACGAGAAGGATTTTTGATGAGAGCACTTCATTTATGGGTGATAACCAATAAATAAAACACCACAAATCATCTTATTTTACTACAAGATGTGTTTCTGATCAGAGTACTTTACTTATGAGTTGTAAACATTTAAGAAAACTCCACAATGCATCATATCTTAGTACGAGAAGTGTTTCTTCTTCGAATACTTTTTTTAATTGTTGTAATCATTCTCCAAAACAAAATGAAGAAGCATAGAATACTAATCTATGTGATTGATGTCCGAGTACTTACTTTCTGAGTGCTTCTATGAGAGTACTTTGTTTATTGGTGGTAACCATTAAAGAAAACACCACAAAGCATCTTATGCTACTACGAGAACTGTTTCATATATGTTTACATCATTTATGGGTGTCAAACATTCAAGAAAACACCACAAAGCACTTATGCTTCTATGAGAAGTGTTTCTGATCAGAGCACTTCATTTATGGGTGATAACCACAAATGAAAGCAACACAAATCATCTTATTTTACTACAAGAAGTGTTTCTGATCAGAGTACTTCTTTATGAGTTGTAATCTTTCAAGAAAACTACACAATGCATCATATCTTACTACGAGAAGAGTTACATCTTCGAATACTTCTTTTAAGTTTTGTAACTGTTCTCCAAAACAACACGACTAAGCATAGAATACTAATATTTTTGCTTGATGTCCGAGTACTTCGTTTATGGATGGTAACCATTAAATATAACACCACAAAGCATATTATTCTACTACCAGAAGTGTTGCAGATCTGTTTACATCATTTGTGGGTGGTTAATATTTATGAAAACACCACAAAGCACTTATGCTTCAACCAGAAGTGTTACTGATCAGAGCACTTCATTTATGGGTGATAACCATTAAAGAAAACACCAAAAATCATCTTATTTTACTTCAAGATGTGTTTCTGATCAGAGTACTTCTATATGAGTTGTAACCTTTCAAGAAAACTCCATAATGCATCATATCTTACTACCAAAAGGGTTTTCTTCTTCGAGTACTTCTTTTAAGTGTTGTAACCATTCTCCAAAACATCACAAAGAAGTATAGAATACTACTCTATGTGTTTCATTTCCGAGTACTTAATTCAAGAGTGACTACGATGAGAGTACTTTATTTGTGGGTGGTAACCATTAAACAAAATACCACAAAGCATCTTATGCTTCTGTGAGAAGTATTTCTAATCAGAGTACTTCAACTATGGGTGGTAACCATTAAAGAAAACCCTACAAATCATCTTATTTTACTACAAGAAGTGTTTCTGATCAGAGTACTTCATTATGAGTTGTAACCTTTCAAGAAAACACCACAATGCATCATATCTTACTACGAGAAGAGTATCTTCTTCGAGTACTTCTTTTATGTGTTGTAACCATTCTCCAAAACATCACAAAGAAGTATAGAATACTACTCTTTGTGTTTCATTTCCGAGTACTTAATTTAAGAGTGACTATGATGAGAGTACTTCATTTATCGGTGGTAACCATTAAACAAAATACCACAAAGCATCTTATGCTTCTCTGAGAAGTGTTTCTGATCAGAGTACTTCAATTATGGGTGGTAACCAAAAAAGAAAACACCACAAATCATCTTATTTTACTACAAGAAGTGTTTCTGATCAGAGTACTTCTTTATGAGTTGTAACCTTTCAAGAAAACTCCACAATGCATCATATCTTTCTACGAGAAGAGTTACATCTTCGAATACTTCTTTTAAGTGTTGTAACCATTCTCCAAAACAACACGAAGAAGCATAGAATACTAATCTTTTTGCTTGATGTCCGGGTACTTACTTTCAGAGTGCTTCTGATTAGAGTACTTCGTTTATGGGTCGGAACCATTAAAGAAAACATCACAAAGCATACTATTCTACTACCTGAAGTGTTCCAGATCTGTTTACATCATTTGTGGGTGGTTAACATTTATGAAAATACCACAAAGCACTTATGCTTCAACGAGAAGTGTTACTGATCAGAGCACTTCATTTATGGGAGTTAACCGTTAAAGAAAACACCAAAAATCATATTATTTTACTACAAGACGTGTCTCTGATCAGAGTACTTCTATATGAGTTGTAACCTTTCAAGAAAACTCCACAATGCATCATGTCGTACTACAAGAAGAGTTTCTTCTTCGAATACTTCTTTTAAGTGTTGTAAACATTCTCCAATACAACACGAAGAAGCATAGAATACTAATCTATGTGCTTCATGTCCGAGTACTTACTTTCTGAGTGATTCTGATTAGAGTACTTCGTTTATGGGTGGTAACCATTAAAGAAAACACCACAAAGCATCTTATGCTACTACGAGAAGTGTTTCAGATCTGTTTACATCATTTATGGGTGGTAAACATTGAAGAAAACACGCCAAAGCACTTATGCTTCAACGAGAAGTGTTTCTGATGAGAGCACTTCATTTATGGGTGATAACCAATAAATAAAACACCACAAATCATTTTATTTTACTACAAGAAATGTTTCTGATCAGAGTACTTCTTTATGAGTTGTAAACTTTTAAGAGAACTCCACAATGCATCATATCTTACTACGAGAAGTGTTTCTTCTTCGAATACTTTTTTTAATTGTTGTAATCATTCTCCAAAACAAAACGAAGAAGCAGTGAATACTAATTTATGTGATTGATGTCCGAGTACTTACTTTCTGAGTGGTTCTATGAGAGTACTTTGTTTATTGGTGGTAACAATTAAAGAAAACACCACAAAGCATCTCATGCTACTACGAGAACTTTTTCATATCTGTTTACATCATTTGTGGGTGACAAACATTCAAGAAAACAACACAAAGCACTTATGCTTCTATGAGAAGTGTTTCTGATCAGAGCACTTAATTTATGGGTGATAACCACAAATGAAAGCAACACAAATCATCTTATTTTACTACAATAAGTGTTTCGGATCAGAGTACATCTTTATGAGTTGTATCCTTTCAAGAAAACTCCACAATGCATCATATCTTACTACGAAAAGAGTTACATCTTCGAATATTTCTTTTAAGTGTTGTAATCAATCTCCAAAACAACACGAAGAAGCATAGAATACTAATCTTTTTGCTTGATGTCCGAGTACTTACTTTCTGAGAGGTTCTGATTAGAGTACTTCGTTTATGGGTGGTAACCATTAAAGAAAACACCAAAAAGCATATTATTCTACTACCTGAAGTGTTCCAGATATGTTTACATCATTTGTGGGTGGTTAACATTTATGAAAACATCACAAAGCACTCATGCTTCAACGAGAAGTGTTACTGATCAGAGCACGTCATTTATGGGTGATAACCGTTAAAGAAAACACCAAAAATCATATTATTTTACTACAAGACGTGTTTCTGATTAGAGTACTTCTATATGAGTTGTAACATTTCATGAAAACTCCACAATGCATCATATCTTACTACGAGAAGAGTTTCTTCTTCGAATACTTCTTTTAAGTGTTGTAATCAATCTCCAAAAACAACACGAAGAAGCATAGAATACTAATCTATGTGCTTCATGTCCGAGTACTTACTTTCTGAGTGATTCTGATTAGAGTACTTCGTTTTTGGGTGATAATCATTAAAGAAAACACGCCAAAGCACTTATGCTTCAACGAGAAGTGTTTCTGATGAGAGCACTTCATTTATGGGTGATAACCAATAAATAAAACACCACAAATCATTTTATTTTACTACAAGAAATGTTTCTGATCAGAGTACTTCTTTATGAGTTGTAAACTTTTAAGAGAACTCCACAATGCATCATATCTTACTTGGAGAAATGTTTCTTCTTCGAATACTTTTTTTAATTGTTGTAACCATTCTCCATAACAAAACGAAGAAGCATTGGATACTAATCTATGTGATTGATGTCCGATTACTTACTTTCTGAGTGGTTCTATGAGAGTACTTTGTTTATCGGTGGTAACCAATAAAGAAAACACCACAAAGGATCTTATGCTACTACGAGAACTGTTTCATATCTGTTTACATCATTTATGGGTGACAAACATTCAAGACAACACCACAAAGCACTTATGCTTCTATGAGAAGTGTTTTTGATCAGAACACTTCATTTATGGGTCATAACCACAAATGAAAACACCACAAATCATCTTTTTTTTTTACAAGAAGTGTTTCTTATCCGAATACTTAATTATGAGTTGTAACCTTTCAAGAAAACTCCACAATGCATAATATCTTACTACGAGAAGAGTTATCTCTTCGATTACTTCTTTTAAGTGTTGTAACCATTCCCCAAAACAACACGAAGAAGCATAGAATACTAATCTTTTTGCTTGATGTCCGAGTACTTACTTTCTGAGTGGTTCTGATTAGAGTACTTCATTTATGGCTGATAACCATTAAAGAAAACACCAAAAATCATCTTATTTTACTACAGGATGTGTTTCTGAGTACTTATATATGAGTTGTATCCTTTCAAGAAAACTCCACAATGCATCATATCTTACTACGAGAAGTGTTTCTTCTTCGAATACTTCTTTTAAGTGTCGTAATCAATCTCCAAAACAACACGAAGAAGCATAGAATACTAATCTATGTGCGTCATGTCCGAGTACTTACTTTCTGAGTGATTCTGATTAGAGTACTTCGTTTATGGGTGGTAACCATTAAAGAAAACACCACAAAGCATATTTTGCTACTATCAGAAGTGTTCCAGAAATGTTTACGTCATTTGTGGGTGGTAACATTGAAGAAAACACCACAAAACACTTATGCTTCAACCAGAAGTGTTTCTGATGAGAGCACTTCATTTATTGGTGATAACCAATTAAAAAAACACCACAAATCATCTTATTTTACTACAAGAAGTGTTTCTGATTAGAGTACTTCTTTATGAGTTGTAAACTTTTAAGAAAACTCCACAATGCATCATAGTACGAGAAGTGTTTCTTTTCGAATACTTTTTTTAATTGTTGTAATCATTCTCCAAAACAACACGAGGAAGCAGTGAATACTAATTTATGTGATTGATGTCCGAGTACTTACTTTCTGAGTGGTTCTATGAGAGTACATTGTTTATTGGTGGTAACAATTAAAGAAAACACCACAAAGCATCTTATGCTACTACGAGAACTTTTTCATATCTGTTTACATCATTTATGGGTGGTAAACATTCAAGAAAACAAGCCAAAGCACTTATGCTTCTATGAGAAGTGTTTCTGATGAGAGCACTTCTTTTATGGGTGATAACCAATAAATAAAACACCACAAATCATCTTATTTTACTACAAGAAGTGTTTCTGATCAGAGTACATCTTTATGAGTTGTAGACTTTTAAGAAAACTACACAATGCATCATATCTTACTACGAGAAGTGTTTCTTCTTCGAATACTTTTTTAATTGTTGTAATCATTCTCCAAAACAAAACGAAGAAGCATTGAATACTAATCTATGTGATTGATGTCCGATTACTTTCTTTCTGAGTGGTTCTATGTGAGTACTTTGTTTATTGGTTGTAACCACTAAAGAAAACACCACAAAGCATCTTATGCTACTACGAGAACATTTTCATATATGTTTACATCATTTATGGGTGACAAACATTCAAGAAAACACGCCAAAGCACTTATGCTTCTAAGAGAAGTGTTTCTGATCAGAGCACTTCATTTATGGGTGATAACCACAAATGAAAACAACACAAATCATCTTATTTTACAACAAGAAGTGTTTCTGATCAGAGTACTTCTTTATGAGTTGTAACCTTTCAAAAAAACTCCACAATGCATCATATCTTACTACGAGAAGAGTTATATCTTCGAATACTTCTTTTAAGTGTTGTAACCATTCTCCAAAACAACACGAAGAAGCATAGAATACTAATCTTTTTGCTTGATGTCCGAGTACATACTTTCTGAATGGTTCTGATTAGAGTACTTCGTTTGTGGGTAGTAACCATCAAAGAAAACGTCACAAAGCATCTTATGCAACTACGAGAAGTGTGTCAGATTTGTTTACGTCATTTATTGGTGGTAAACATTCAAGAAAACACGCAAAAGCAGTTATGCTTCAACGAGAAGTGTTTCTGATGAGAGCACTTCATTTATTCGAGAAGTGTTTCATCTTCGAATAGTTCTTTTAAGTGTTGCAATCATTCTCCAAAACAACACGAAGAAGCAGAGAATACTAATCTATGTGATTGATGTCCGAGTACTTACTTTCTGAGTGGTTCTATGAGAGTACTTCGTTTATGGGTGGTAAACTTTAAAGAAAACACAACAAAGCATCTTATGCTACTACGAGACGTGTTTCAGATCTGTTTACACCATTTTTGTGTGCAAACATTCAAGAAAACACCCCAATGCACTTATGCTTCTATGAGAATTGTTTCTGATCAGAGGACTTCATTTATGGGCGATAACCATTTAATAATACACCACAAATCATCTTATTTGACTACAAGATGTGTTTTTGATCCGAGTATTTCTTTATGAGTTGTTACATCTTCGAATACTTTATTTAAGTGTTGTAACCATTCTCCAAAACAACACGAAGAAGCATAGAATATAATCTTTGTGCTTGATGTCCGAGTACTTTCTGAGTGGTTCTGATTAGAGTACTTTGTTTATGGGTGGTAACCATTAAAGAAAACACCACAAAACATCTGATGCTACTATCAGAAATGTTCCAGAACTGTTTACGTCATTTGTGGGTGGTAACATTGAAGAAAACACCACAAAACACTTATGCTTCAATGAGAAGTGTTTCTGATGAGAGCACTTCATTTATGGGTGATAACCAAAAAATAAAACACCTCAAATCATTTTATTTTACTACAAGAAGTGTTTCTGATCAGAGTACTTCCTTATGAGTTGTAAACTTTTAAGAGAACTCCACATTGCATCATATCTTACTACGATAAATGTTTCTTCTTCGAATACTTTTTTTAATTGTTGTAATCATTCTCCAAAACAAAACGAAGAATCATTGAATACTAATCTATGTGATTGATGTCCGAGTACTTACTTTCTGAGTGCTTCTATGAGAGTACTTTGTTTATTGGGGATAACCACAAATGAAAACAAATGAAAACAAATGAAAACAAAACAAACCATCTTATTTTACTACAAGAAGTGTTTCGGATCAGAGTACTTCTTTATGAGTTGTAACCTTTCAAGAAAACTCCACAATGCTTCATATCTTACTATGAGAAGAGTTATATCTTCGAATACTTCTTTTAAGTGCTGTAATCAATCTCCAAAACAACACGAAGAAGCACAGAATACTAATCTTTTTGCTTGATGTCCGAGTACTTACTTTCTGAGTGGTTCTGACTAGAGTACTTCGTTTATGGGTCGCAATCATTAAAGAAAACACCACAAAACATCTTATTCTACTACCTGAAGTGTTCCAGATCTGTTTACATCATTTGTGAGTGGTTAACATTTTTTAAAACAACACAAAGCATTTATGCTTCAACGAGAAGTGTTACTGATCAGAGATCTTCATTTACGGGTCATAACCATAAAACACCAAAAATCATCTTATTTTACTACAAGATGTGTTTCTGATCAGAGTACTTCTATATGAGTTGTAACCTTTTAAGAAAACTCCACAATGCATTATATCTTACTACGAGAAGAGTTTCTTCTTCGAATACTTCTTTTAAGTGTTGTAATCAATCTCCAATACAACACGAAGAAGCATAGAATGCTAATCTATGTGCTTCATGTCCGAGTACTTACTTTTTGAGTGATTCTGATTAGAGTACTTCGTTTATGGGTGGTAACCATTAAAGAAAATACCACAAAGAATCTTATGCTACAACGAGAAGTGTTTCAGATCTGTTTACATCATTTATGGGTGGTAAACATTCAGGAAAACACGCCAAAGCACTTATGCTTCAACGAGAAGTGTTTCTGATGAGAGGACTTCATTTATGGGTGATAACCAATAAATAAAACACCACAAATCATTTTATTTTACTACAAGAAATGTTTCTGATCAGAGTACTTCTTTATGAGTTGTAAACTTTTAAGAGAACTCCACAATGCATCATATCTTACTACGATAAGTGTTTCTTCTTCGAATACTTTTTTTAATTGTTGTAATCATTCTCCAAAACAAAACGAAGAATCATTGAATACTAATCTATGTGATTGATGTCCGAGTACTTACTTTCTGAGTGCTTCTATGAGAGTACTTTGTTTATTGGTGGTAACCATTAAAGAAAACACCACAAAGCATCTTATGCTACTACGAGAACTGTTTCATATCTGTTTACATCATTTATGGGTGACAAACATTCAAGAAAACACCACAAAGCACTTATGCTTCCATGAGAAGTGTTTCTGATCAGAACACTTCATTTATGGGTGATAACCACAAATGAAAACAACCCAAATCATCTTATTTTACTACAAGAAGTGTTCCGGATCAGAGTACTTCTTTATGAGTTGTAACCTTTCAAGAAAACTCCACAATGCTTCATATCGAACTACGAGAAGAGTTTCTTCTTCGAATACTTCTTTTAAGTGTTGTAATCAATCTCCAAAACAACACGAAAAAACATAGAATACTAATTATGTGCTTCATGTCCGAGTACTTACTTTCTGAGTGATTCTGATTAGAGTACTTCGTTTATGGGTGGTAATCATTAAAGAAAACACCACAAAGCATCTTATTCTACTACCTGAAGTGTTCCAGATCTGTTTACATCATTTGTGGGTGGTTAACATTTATGAAAACACCACAAAGCACTGATGCTTCAACGAGAAGTGTTACTGATCGGAGCACTTCATTTATGGGTGATAACCATTAAAGAAAACACCAAAAATCATCTTATTTCACTAAAAGATGTGTTTCTGATCAGAGTACTTCTATATGAGTTGTAAACTTTCTAGAAAACTCCACAATGCATCATATCTTACTACGAGAAGAGTTTCTTCTTCGAATACATCTTGTAAGTGTTGTAATCAATCTCCCAAACAACACGAAAAAGCATAGTATACTAATCTATGTGCTTCATGTCCGAGTACTTACTTTCTGGGTGATTCTGATTAGAGTACTTCGTTTATGGGTGGTAACCATGAAAGAAAACACCACAAAGCATCTTATGCTACTACGAGGAGTGTTTCAGATCTGTTTACATCATTTATGGGTGGTAAACATTCAAGAAAACACGCCAAAGCACTTATGCTTCTATGAGAAGTGTTTCTGATGAGAGCACTTCATTTATGGGTGATAACCAATAAATAAAACACCACAAATCATCTTATTTTACTACAAGAAGTGTTTCTGATCAGAGTACTTCGTTTATGGGTGGTAACCATTAAAGAAAACACCACAAAGCATCTTATTTAACTACGAGAAGTGTTTCAGATATGTTTACATCATTTATGGGTGGTAAACATTCAAGAAAACACGCCAAAGCACTTATGCTTCAACCAGAAGTGTTTCTGATGAGAGCACTTCATTTATCGGTGATAACCAATAAATAAAACACCACAAATCATCTAATTTTACTACAAGAAGTGTTTCTGATCAAAGTAATTCTTTATGAGTTGTAAACTTTTAAGAAAACTCCACAATGCATAATATCTTAGTACGAGAAGTGTTTCTTTTCGAATACTTTTTTTAGTTGTTGTAATCATTCTCCAAAACAAAACGAAGAAGCATTGAATACTAATCTGTGTGATTGATGTCCGAGTACTTACTTTCTGAGTGGTTCTATGAGAGTACTTTGTTTATTAGTGGTAACCATTAAAGAAAAAACACCACAAAGTATCTTATGTTACTACGACAACTGTTTCATATTTGTTTACATCATTTATGGGTGACAAACATTCAAGAAAACACCACAAAGCACTTATGCTTCTATGAGAAGTGTTTCTGATCAGAGCACTTCATTTATGGTTGATAACCACAAATGAAAACAACACAAATCATCTTATTTTACTACAAGAATTGTTTCGGATCAGAGTACTTCTTTATGAGATGTAAACTTTCAAGAAAACACCACAAAGCATGATGTCCGAGTACTTACTTTCTGAGTGGTTCTGATTAGAGTACTTCGTTTATGGGTGGTAGCCATTAAAGAAAACACCACAAAGCATCTTATACTACTACGAGAATTTTTTCAGATCTGTTTACATTATTTATGGGTGGTAAATATTTATGAAAACGCCACAAAGCACTTATGCTTGCATGAGAAGTGTTTCTGATCAGAGCATTTCATTTATTGGTGATAACCATTAAAGAAAACACCACAAATCATCTTATCTTACTACAAGAAGTGTTTCTGATCCGAGTACTTCTTTATGAGTTGTAACTTTTTTAGAAAACTCCATAATTTATCATATCTTACTGCGAGAAGAGTTTCTTTTTCGAATACTTCTTTAAGTGTTGTAACCATTCTACAAAATAACACGAAGAAGCATAGAATGCTAATCTATGTTCTTGATGTCCAAGTACTTACTTTCTGAGTGGTTCTGATTAGAGTACTTCGTTTATGGGTGATAACCATTAAAGAAAACACCACAAAGTATCTTATACTACTACGAGAAGTTTTTCAGATTTGTTTACATCATTTATGGGTGGTAAATATTTAAGAAAACACCACAAAGCACTTATGCTTCCATGAGAAGTGTTTCTGATCATAGCACTTTATTTATTGGTGATAACCATTAAAGAAAACACCACAAATCATCTTATCTTACTACAAGAAGTGTTTCTGATCCGAGTACGTCTTTATGAGTTGTAACCTTTCTAGGAAGCTCCACAATGCATCATATCTTACTACGAGAAGAGTTTCTTCTTCGAATACTTCTTTTAAGTGTTGTAACCATTCTCCAAAACAACACGAAGAAGAATAGAATACTAATCTATGTGATTGATGTCCGAATACTTACTTTCTGAGAGGTTCTAATTAGAGTACTTCGTTTATGGGTGGTAACTATTAAAGAAAACACCACAAAGCATCTTATGCTACTACGAGAAGTGTTTCAGATCTGTTTACATCATTTATGGGTGGTAATATTTATGAAAACACCACAAAGCACTTATGCTTCAATGAGATGTGTTTCTGATCAGAGCACTTCATTTATTGGTGATAACCATTAAAGAAAACACCAAAAATCATCTTATTTTACTACAAGAAATGTTTCTGATCAGAGTACTTCTATATGAGTTGTAACCTTTCAAGAAAACTCCACAATGCATCATATCTTACTACAAGAAGAGTTTCGTTTTCGAATACTTATTTTAAGTGTTGTAACCATTCTCCAAAACAGCAAGAAGAAGCATAGAATACTGATCTATGTGGTTGATGTCTGAGTACTTACTTTCTGAGTGGTTCTGATTAGAGTACTTCGTTTATGAGTGGTAATCATTAAAGAAAACACCACAAAGCATCTTATGCTACTACCAGAAGTATTTCAGATCTGTTTACATCATTTATGGGTGGTAAACATTTAAGAAAACACCACAAAGCACTTATGCTTCAATGAGAAGTGTTTCTGATCAGAGCACTTCATTTATTGGTGATAACCATTAAAGAAAACACCACAAATCATTTTATTTTACTACAAGAAGTGTTTCTGATCAGAGTACTTCTATATGAGTTGTAACCTTTCAAGAAAACTCTACAATGCATCATATCTTACTACGAGAAGAGTTTCTTCTTCGAATACTTCTTTTAAGTGTTGTAATCAATCTCCAAAACAACACGAAGAAGCATAGAATACTAATCTATGTGCTTCATGTCCGAGTACTTACTTTCTGAGTGATTCTGATTAGAGTACTTCGTTTATGGGTATTAACCATTAAAGAAAACACCGCAAAGCATCTTATGCTACTACGAGAAGTGTTTCAGATCTGTTTTCATCATTTATGGGTGGTAAACAGTCAAGAAAACAATTTCAACACCTATTGCCAAATTTCAACACCTATTTAAACCCTTCTCCAACAATTTGAATAGCAATTTTTTGTCTATTCAACTACAATCACCATTGTTGTGCTCTTATGCTCTTTTCAATTTGCTAAACTCTTGCTCAAATCTCAAGTTTAAATTAGCTAAATCTAATCTAGTGATTGTTGAGAGTTTGTTTGAGTGATTAGTTTATCCTTCATTCTTTATTTATTTGTGTGAGTGTTTTAGTTCTCTTGGTGCTCCATCGGTGTGTGTAAGAGAGCCCAAGATGGTTGGCTCGATTCTTCATCGGTGTGTGTAAACGAGACCGAGTTCGACGCCGTGTCATTAGGGTTGGTGCTGAAGGTTGTTTGTTCTGAAAGTTGTCTTTTTGATAACGAATTTATGAATTTTTTATGATTTTAAATGTTATTATACATTTATGTTTCTTGAGATTGATATGTTATATCTTTAGAATCGTTCGAAAAGATGCTTGTTGTCTTGAATCATAGAACTCTTTAGATGAAAACATATAATACTAAATATGTTCACAATAGTGGTAATTGAAGGGAACATATATTTACAATGAAGATTGTCATGTCAATTAAAAATACATTGTAGTTCTATAAATGTTGATAAGTGATTATCATTCAATGGCATGAGTATATAAAATGATGGTTCTTTATATATTGAACATGTCCTAACCTGATGGAACATTATATGGATTGTGTTTTGTGTCATTAATGTTTCTAATGTGTCTTTGAATCTTATATATGAGACATATAGGTTTTTTCACATGAGAAGTATATAATGTGATTGCTATTTAAAGTTCATTCAAATGATTGGAATAATATAGTAGTTTGTTGTGCATAACTTGTGCAGGAGAAATTTATATGTCAATATTATTATTGTCCCTCAATTATTTGAGTTTTGGTATTACTGAGCCCCTTGATAAAGTGAAATTATATTGCATGCAATATAACCGATGTAATTATACTTATAATTCACTTGAGAGACCAAGAAAAGAATATAATACAAAAAATGACACAATCTTATTTTGCATATTATTTAAAATATCATGTGACAAGGATAGACATGGATTAAGTCGATCAAGCATGTAACGACTATGTCGTTTGGGAGACTATAGTATAGTGATATAACCTCTTATAGTCCATAATATAAAATATTTTATATTATATCCCAAGATGACGTAGATCCTCTGTAAGGTCACACCAATTGAAGAGAAACAACAAGTATTTTACATTTTATTGATGTATTTAATCTCGTGATGTATGAGTTAAAATGCATGTGATAAAATGTTAAAATAATATGTCATGTAA
Source organism: Eleocharis quinqueflora (assembly GCA_964058865.1). Taxonomy (NCBI): domain Eukaryota; kingdom Viridiplantae; phylum Streptophyta; class Magnoliopsida; order Poales; family Cyperaceae; genus Eleocharis; species Eleocharis quinqueflora. The sequence goes on from CAXKVX010002386.1 coordinate 48,058, forward strand.
AATGATATGCTTAGATCATAAAATAAATTTATGAGGATATATTTGAATATTATTTTGTATAATGTTTGAAAGCATTATAAGAATAATAAATTAATTCATATTAAAATAATATAGTCATATTATTTACTCATAAATTAAATCCTTGCAAAATATGATTAGAGAATATCAAGAGAGTAGTCAAAGCCATTTGTGTAAATAATTCACACAAGTGTTGTCCTAAGACTTGACTACATAAAGGGGTATGTTTTGTGATGAAAAGGCACTTTTTTCTCTCTCTTGCTACAGTAACATGAATAATAACCATTTTTTCTCATCTCTTGTGTGTAGAAAGAAAAACTCCATTGTTCTTCTTTCCTTTCTCTTGCAAGGTTTAGCGACCAAATGAAATAGCTTGTTTATTGAAGATTGAAGATCTAGGTGGTTGGATCTAAGCTCTAACCTCTACATCCATCTATCTAAGGGTGTTTTTGGTTGTTGTTTAGGTTCAAGATTAACCAAGAGACAAGGTTGCTTCCATGGCCGAAGAAGGAACATGAAGGTTTTCCAAGAGACCTCGAAGATGAATCGACTCCTCTCTACCAAGAGATTTGGCAATCTCTTTAGGTATAACTTTTATCCACTCTTGTGCTAGAAATAAATGGAATCTTTTCTGTTTTTGGTGATGCACAAGAGGTGTTT
>CAXKVX010002387.1:0-52494 GCA_964058865.1 Eleocharis quinqueflora
AGTTTAGTTTGTTGACCTCTCTTCTTATATTAGCACTCCATCCCCCTTAAATTTTTGTCTTAAACTTGCAACTTTCAATTGCTAATCACGTGCTTTGTCAAAAGTAAGAAGCATACGGGACCACCATTCTACTATTAAATTGCTGGGTCCGAATCTGCTGCTCGTAAATCCCTGCTTGCTTCCCTGCTTGTCTTCGATCCGACCGCTCGATCGCCACGGACGGCTGTGATTTGATTCAGGGGGCAGATGCTTTGGCCGTTAGATGAGTTATGAACGGTCCAGATCGAAACAAGCAGGAAAGCAAGCAGGGATTTACGAGCAGGAGATCCGATTCCTAAATTGCCAATGCCTTCTATTTGTAATCATGTTTTTTTTTAAATTTAAAATGATATTCATACTTTATCTTCACCTATTATGTTCAGGCTTATGGATATTACTTATTAAAATTTATTGGTAACAATTGAATAACAGATAATCATCGACAAACTGATAATTTAAGTAATTTAATTAAAATTACTACGAACGAATAAATATGTTATTTTGTAACACATCATTTAAATAATGTAATATAATAAAACATAAAAATACAATTATTGTTCCGTATTATCTTTAGAAAAGTACAATTCTAACTAATTAGATCTTACAATATGTTGTGCAAACCAATCTCATCAGAACTTGTTAATTTCAACGAAAAGACAAAATTTTCGTATTGATGTATCAACTGATCAATCTAATATACCATTAACAACAACAATATTGAAATTGATCATTATTATCAATAACAAAAAAAGTTTCATGAACGTTATTAATATGCGCACTGCTTGGCCGCAAGGAAATATTGAAATCGAAGGTGCATGAATCTTAATAATTATTATTGAAGGTGCATGAAATTGCACGAATATTAATATTTGAATTGAAGGTGCCTGAATCTTCAATATTTGAATTTGAGAGTTCATGAATCCTAATGCGATTATCTTATCTGTGTTTGAAAGGTGCACCGTGCACATGAGGCGATAGAGAATTCAGATTTTTTTTTTTGATTCATTGTTCATAAGCTTACAATGCACACCTAAAAAAAAATTAGAAAACAAATTTGAAAAACTTCTCTAAAATTATCTCTGTCGACTGCACTAGATAAGACTTGAAGAAAATCCAGATTAAGATCTTGAAATTCCTTTATGATGACTAGTACAGTAGTATTAGGTCTACAACTCTACATCATGTTCTTAGTTGCTTTTAGCCTTTAAGGCCTTCAAGACCATTTCTTTAAAAAATTCAGATCATAAAAGCCTTGTAATAAACGGCCTTTATCCAATAATCCAATTAGACTTTCTAATGGGCTGTCTCTAATCTACTCAAAATAGGCCTGAAGGATATGGGCCTTTGAACCCGTGAAGAGTAAATCTACTGTAACATTTATTTATATGTATCAGATAGAAACGAAATCTTCCGCTGCTGTATTTAGATACACACTGTTAGATCTGATTTTAACGGTCGTGCTTTAATATAATAAAACTCCCCTGAATCAAATCAATGAAGGAGCGTCGATTTCTAATCTGACGGTTGTGATTAAATGCAGCCCTCTACTTCGTATTATCAGATAAGGTTGCTTGCTGCATTGTTTGCTTCCGACTTTCTTCTTCTTGCTCAACAGTCAACTCCTTTATCTTTCAAATTCCAATGGATGGTCTTCACGGAGGCGCGCCGGAGACCTTCCATGTGGGCCCATGTGGGAGCTCCTACGAAATGGGGTTCCTCATAGGAGAGAGGTTTTCTAGTGTTATAAGAAGTAGAGTGGAGAAAGACCTAATACTCCAAGAGCAGCTTCTTCCCTTTGCTTCCACAGCTGAAGGGAAGTCGCTGGTTGAAGCACTGGAGAGGTCCAATAAGGAGAGGTATCCTTGGTACTGGGATGAATTGGTTGGTACAGCTCGTGGGAGTGGCGTACCGCTTTTATACGTATTCTTTTTTCTTAACTTTTCTATTTTCAAATTTAATCCATTGTTATGTTTTTTCCATTTGTTTTATCTTTTGGGCATCTAGCTAGCCTTTAAAATAATCTATAGATATGTTTACTAGACGGTCACAATTAACAATGCCCATGTCTCGAATCATGGGAAAAAAATGGATAATTTTACTTATGTGATGGATCTAGTAATCATTATTTTATGATATCAAAACCATTTGATTTAAAATTTCATGACATTTAACAAGTGCAAACATGGACAAGCATTTTTTTTTTACTTCTGTACTTCAGAAGGGGAGCCTTGGCACAGCGGTAAAGTTGTCGCCTTGTGACCATGTCACGTGTTCGAGTCGTGGAAACAGTCTCTTGTAGAAATGCAAGGAAAGGCCGCGTACAAAGACCCCGAAGTGATCCGAACCTTCTCTGGACCCTGCGCAAGCGGGAGTTATGTGCACCGGGCTGACCTTCTTTTTTTTACTTCTGTAATTCATAGCTATGGTCCCTAGTAAGGAGCTTAAATTATGCTTATTTGGCGAGCAGATAATTCTACTAAACTTTAGAAAGGAGATATTACCATTTGTTACAAAGGAGGAACTGATAAAACAACCAATTGTTGTTGATGATGATTGTTCTGATGTGCTGGTTGTGAACGATGCAATGGCTATTGTGGTGCATAATGAAGATGCAAATGTAGCTCTTGTTGGCCACACGTAATATGCTTCAATCCAATGTTTCAAATTTTAAATTTAGTACACTAATCAAGATCAATTCCTTCTTGGATTGGTTTTGTTCTTTGTTATAAGTGCATTCTTATTAATATGGCTGACTGAGGTCTTATTCAGAGCAATGCTACTGAGGATGTTACCAGAAAATCATTATAAATAAAGATAAAAGGAATTCTATCAATATGATCATCCTTTTTTATTTTTATTTTTTTTTAATACATCAGCTATTTTGTGAGAGCTGTGATGCCAAGTGGGATGTCCTTCACTGCTTATACATATGCTGGTGAGCTACCCAGCTGTGCATTTGGATTCAATAGCCATGGACTGGTATTACCTATGAAATTTAAGCAATATTGCCTTGAACTTTTTCATAAGTTGGACAACAGATCGCTGCATTTGTTCTTATTCTAGTTTTGAAATATTCAAATTTGTTCTATTTGTTCCTGGTTCCAACTGTCTGTTTTGGTCAAAACATGCATCAGAATCTTTAGGCATGGTCCTTTCAAGCACTAAATGGGTTGAGCCAATGAAAAACAGGATCTTTCAAACTCAATAGACCAAAACAGGAACACATGGTACTTTAAAGGACTATTCCTGAATTGCTCTTGCTTATTTGTCCTCATGGTACATTATCATTCTGTGATTTCCTTCTAATCATTCTGTTTCATATTGAAATCTTTCAAGGCTTTCACACTTAATTCAGTGCCTCCACTCAATAAGGAAATCATTGCTGGTGGCATCGGCCGCAATTTTGTATCACGAGATCTTTTAGAAGCATCTGGTATTGATGACGCAATTGATGTAAGTTTCTTCTCTGTCACCAGGGAAATATTTTATTTTTGAACTATAGCAAAGCAGATATGCTCCCATGTACCTTTCTATAAAAGTAGAAAAAAAGAAGAAGGGTTCTGAGAACTATTAACTATAAAAAAATACATTCCATAATTCTGATTTTTGTTTACACTAAAGATTAACTAACCATAGTTTCTTTCTAGTTCTCGGAGAGAACAAGAAAGATTGAAAATGATAACTTAGCCTTTTTTTTTCTTAATTGTGGAGAAACCAGTTTAGACATTCTATTTCATGTGGGGTAGCAGTATAGGAGGTTCTGACGTGCTATTTTTTTCATGTGTGGGGAATTTCTTTCTTTCTTTTTTATATGGTTTTTGGGTTTTACAAGAGATGTAAAAAAAAACAATTGCTCATGCTGAATGTTACTTTGTGTCTAGTGCAGAGAATTTGCAATCCAAATGTTTCGGTTGGTCACTGTTACAATTTGATTGACGTAAAAAGCCGAAGGATTTTAAATATAGAGACAGCCTCCAATAACAGGTCCTCCATTTGTGAAGTCGGAGAAGAGCCTTTCTTCCATGCAAATATGTATCTCCATTTAAAAATTGATCAGGTTTACATCAAATATTACATAGTACAGTGGTGTTTACACAAACATGGCATAATGGATAGTTTGTTTGATTTGTAGGTTCAAGATGAGAGTTCTATAAGTCGACAAAACAGAGCAGCCGTCCTCCCAGCTGATTCGAGAGAAAAAGCGCTTGCATTGCTCGGTGATTCTGAAAATAAGAAGTTCCCAATTTTCATGACAGGTGCTTTTCTTTCTAGAGTTAATGACCCTGAATGTCATGTGGAATTTGATTGATGTGATTACGAAATTTTTTTCAGGTCCAATTCTTCATACGTTATGTACTGTGTTGATTGATCTAGATAGAGAGATGGTTACTATATACAAAGGAAACCCGAAGAATGGAGATATATCAGATGAGATTTCTACAGAATAAGTCTTTAACATGGATATTATTGAAAATTTTAGTTGAATCCCATTTTTGTTTCATTATTTGTGCAGCATGTGTTCAACAAATTAAGAAATATAAATTCCACAATGGTGTCTGCAGATTTGTGCTGTTTTGATCAAGGATAGAGGTCCTCTTTACCATGTGGTTCTGCCTTTTATTTTATTGAAGAATGTAATTGACATTAAAGATTTTATATCATTTAATTATTTTAGGTCTGTCTATTTCATACTTATAATTCAACACCAGAACTTTCAAAATTGTGGTAGCCAAAACTGAGAACTAGCATTCCAGTTTTCACATATACCCTTGTGGTCCTTGGTGCGGGGTATCATGTACCAAAGCTGTACATGTTTTTTCCTTCCTCTTTTGGGTATGTGGTGAGAATGTTCCTCAACCTAGTTATAAATGTTAACAAGAGGGACCAAACTGTAATAAAAATTGGGCAATAGATGTTTTAAAACTTTGGGTAATAGCCTAATAGGGATTCATTATCAGGGAAATAGCCAAAAACATGGTTTCTTTTGGCAACTTTGCTGCATTGTTAGATTTACAAGATCTTCACAACGGATTGGTTACCTTTGATTACGAAAATCTCAGTCAGTCGAACACAACTGCATATTTTCATCTATACAGCAACGGGATTTTACAGTTAATACACAACTATAATCCCATAGACAATGGTATTCCCTCTTCGTGCAGATGTCCATATGGTTTCAGTAATATTTCTTCTCAAACAAATAGTGACAACTTTGCTGGTCCTGCTAGATGTGTAAGAAATATTTCCTGGACTTGTCATGATCACGTTTCTTATGATTCTAATCGCCATTCATTCTATTTGTTACAAAACTTGATTAAGTTGCCTGACAATTCCCAGTATTTAGTGGTTCAGAATCAGGAAGAGGGTGAAAGTGCGTGTCTTAATGATTGTGCATGCACTGCATATGCTTCTGGTGCAGGATGTAATCTGTGGTATGGGGATCTGATAATATAATAATTGTAAGGGGTGATGGCATGAGTGGTGAGTCAATATACATCCGTATAGCGGTCTTTGATTCTGCAACTAAACTGCTGATTAATAAGTTGATCACTGGAGAGATTGTGTTTATGATCTTCGTTATTTGCTTGATAGTTTTATGGACGTTTAGATGGAAAATCCTGTTTATGAAAACAGAGAATAACAATGATAACTTAGCATTTACTTCTATGCAAATTTAAAACACGCAACAAAACATTTTTCTGTTAAATTAGGCAGAGGAGGCTTTGGAGTTTGGAAGTGTTTTCAGGGGGCGGTTGTTAAATGAAACAGAAGTTTCGGTGAAGAAACTTAAAACTAGAAGCCGAGAAGAAAAGCAGTTTCGAAGTGAAGTATCGACAATCGGAATGATTCGACATAACAATCTTGTCCACCTTCTTGGATTTTGTACCGAAAGAGAAAGAGATGGCTTCTGGTTTATGAATACATGTAAAACGGTTCTTTCAGAAAAGAACTCCTGCATGAGAAACAAGTGAATTTTGATGAATATATTCAAGGCATAGTCTTATAACCAGAGAAAGAAAGCGAAGAAGAGCTTCTCTATCAAACTAGGAGGAGGCGGTGGTACTGTTTTCAAAGGGCAATTGTTTAATTGCAAGGAAGTTGATGTGAAAGAACTCAAAATTGCAGGACATGAAGAGAGATAATTTTGAGCAGAAGTGCAGACGATTGGGATGATTCAACATGCTAATCTTGTGCGCCTGCTTGGATTTTGTGTCATGATCTCAATAGGAGATCAGACAAGATACAAGGCTTGAAATTAGATTTAAATTGAGAGAGAAGAACAATTGAGCTGAAAATTGGAATGAATAATTGCTATATTACTCGGATACTTCAATGCCGTATGCGTATCGGATACGGATTCGCCTTGGATACTGTGCGGGTGCGTATCGGATACGCCGCGTGGCGTATTCAATTATTTTATATTATTTGACCGACGGATTCGGTTAAGATACGTTTAGGATATGTTTTTTGATACGCTTGAGATACGTTTTTGGATATGTATTGGATTTTTTAGTAATATTAAATAAGCAATTGTATATATTATATAATATTAATCACACCACATAATTTGTATAGAATTATTTTTGATATAACATAAACTCTTTTGTCAAGAAAGTGTTTAATCAAAGGCTTATATTTTTTTTGTTATTTCATATGTATCAACATATATTGAAAAAGTTGAATAGAAAACAAATTTCAATCATTTTAATATATAATGTTAGTTTTTTATTATATATATTCTCGCACCTGTATCCGCAATTTTTTAAAATTACCGTATCGCCGCATCCGCACTGTATCGGATACGATATCCGCACCCGCACTCGTGCAACACAGAATAATTGTTTTATTGACACGGAAAGAAAGATACAGATACAACTAAGGCAAAATAACGATGAGACTGAATTGAATAAGTTTTGAGAGTTGATTGTAAATTCCTCCATATCTCCTCTTCTCTCTCTAAGACCTTTATATAGTTAGGCTTTACAGTAACTAAGTAAAATAGTAAAAATGAATTACTAGAGATAAGATGCTTCCCTCTGCACTCAACGGCTCAGCAATAACTTAATCAGACATCCAGATCGCCTCCATTTCAATCATCACTAGACTTCTCCATTGTCTGGTTTTAGGTCCCACTTGTCACCTCTTAATCTCACTGCTGGTCCTTTGAATATCTGAGCGGCCCAATCAATCTTTAGCCCTCTTGAGCCCAACTCTCTATAGAACGGCCCATGACCTTTGTTACTACTACTCTTCTCATTTGGTACCGTTTTGATGCCAATGGTAAACTTCATTTGGTACCACAGTTCAGTACCTGACATTTTGTGCTGAAGGCACCATAAGGCTCACTGTTTACGAATATATGCCAAATGGTTCTTTGAGCTCTTATCTCTTCTCAACGAGCTTGAATGTTTTAAGTTGGAAATCACTATACTGAATTGTACTTGGGACTGTAAGGAGCCTAGCTTATTTGCATGAAGAATGCAGGGACTGCGTCATTCATTTTGACATTAAGCCTGAAAATGTCCTACTAGATGAAAAAATTTCCCCCTAAAATTGCCGATTTTGGACTGGCAAAACTTCTTGGCACCTGAGTGGATGTCAGGTCAAGCAATTACCAAAAAAACTGATGTCTACAGTTTTGGCATGATGCTTTTTGAAGTAATATCAGGTAAAGAAGTACAGAAGAATTTAAGAACATAAATTGCCCATATTTTCCTCTTTATGCTGCCATTAAAATTAATGAAGGAGATGTGTTGTGCTTGCTAGATGAAAGACTGAGGGGTAATGTTAATACAACTGAACTTATAAGAGTATGTCAGATTGCTTGTTGGTGCATTCAAGAATGTGAAACAAAAAGACCTTCTATGGGAAAAGTTGTTCTGATGCTAGAAGGTTTTGTCAATGTCGGTATTCCACCTGTTCCTAATTCCCTTCTGAATCTCGTAGGCGCGAATGATTCTTATGAGGCTTCCACCCAATATTAGAGCCTTAAAATTAGGATAAGTTGGTGTGAGTTTAGTAATGATCGATCTATTTTGTTCTAAATACTAGTAAATGTGTTGTTATGTATTTGTGAATATGTAATTGAGTTCATAATTAAGTATTGATAGTGAAACATTACATAAGTACTGATAGTAAATTATCACAATAGACTGGAACCAGTTTGTAATACCACAAAACAGAGAAATAATAAACGGGCCCTGATTATTTATGTGTCAATATGACTTTGGCCAGTAAACCTCTGGTCAAACACCATTGATTTTTCCACATGATTAGCACAAATGGTACAAACAAAACATATATGGCACGAACCTACACTCTTCTTAGATTGGTCTGGTGGTCCCCCTTGATAGCCAACTTGTTTATCCATACGAGCCTTCATTACATGAGGCTGCTGGAATGTCCCCACAATGTGGCGAAGTTGTAATCTGTTACGGATTGCACGACAAAGGAAATGAGACAATCATTCACGTCCTTGATGTTTGGCAAGACAAACATGGGTTCTCAAGTGGTTTGGCAATCCAATCTGAGATAGTCTCCAACACACTTCCACAGGTGATTGTGTTCTTCATAAAATAAGTATCACTAACACCCAGTGGGACATTTCTACAAACACAATGTGGGCATCACAAAACAGGGCTCCACAGCACCTGACAGATGGCAAGCATATATACCAGATCACCAGTTTACCACCATCTATTGATATCATCACATGATTTTATCCAAAAGCTGGACTGATGGTCTCGTATCTTTAATGGGCCATTATTTGCATTTGGTGTCTTAAATAACAACTCGGTGATTCAGTTCGCTGGATTCTCATATATTCTCCAGGAGTCCTAATCTATTAAGTTGGAAAGCTCGATTCGAAATTGCTTTAGGGACTGCAAAGGGATTAGCATATTTGCATGAAGAATGTAGGGATTGTGAAATTCAATGTGACATTAAGCCCGAGAACGTTCTTCTAGATGAAGATTTCCCCCCCAAAATTGCTGATTTTGGATTGGCGAAACTTATCGGCTGTGAGTATAGCAGAGTATTGACAACAACAAGAGGAACTATCGGATATTGGCGCCTGAATGGTTTTTCGGAGAAGCAATCACACAAAAGGCAGATGTCTACAGTTTTGGTATGTTGCTCCTTGAGTTAATATCGGGGAAAAGAAACTCAGAAAGATTGAGCAACAAAAAAGTATCCGTACTTTCCTCTTTATGCTTCTGTTAAAATTAATGAAGGTGAGGTTCTGTGCTTGCTAGATAACAGGCTAGGGGAAAATGTGAATGTAGTCGAACTGATACGAGCATGTAAGGTTGCCTGTTGGTGCATCCATGATTTAGAAACAAGCCGACCAACTATGGGAAAAGTTGTACTGATGCTTCAAGGTGTCATAAATGTCGGCATTGCTCCTGTTCCGAATTCCCTCAATCTGAAAGATGCTGAGGATCCATATATGAATTCTGAGCAACGCTAAAGGTCCTGAAATAAGGATAAATTGTACTATTATATGAATATTTCATCATTTAATTAATCAGTATGGTGATGGGGCACTGGCAAAGTCTAGAGTTTTGGAGCTATGCTGTTAATAATTATATATTACTTATACTTTTTTCGACTGATATTTTCTTTTCACTTTCTTTTCTTTTTAGGAGTCCTTATCTAAGTTTGTCTCGATATTGGTTTGATTAGTACTTGTCTTTCCTGTGTAGTCCTCTGCTCATTGCTCAACAAGTGTATTATATAACAATAAAGGCTACTGCAAAACCAGTCTTGAATCCAGATAAGCATCATGTTCAGGAATATATGATGTAATTTAATTCAAATTACCACATCAACATGCCATTCTTGAGCGATCAGGTCTTTGAACTTAGCTTCATCGACTTCCTGAAAAATGCAATAATTATTAACATGACAAAACATGACATTAATATTGTTAATTAGAACTAAAATTGTTATTGCTTCTACTTCTTAATTAGAACTTCAGATGCAAATTGTAACCGACTAACCGTAGCAATGAATAGTTGTATCGTTTCCTCATGACTGTGTTACATTACTTGCTTACTAAGCAAATTGATCTTTCACTGACTACCATGTGAATGGATGCATTATACTGCCTATCAAGTGGATTTCTATTCAACGGACTTCATTGAGACAAAACAACAAATATGTGATAGACATATCTCAAAACAATTATAGATCAGTACAGCAAGACCATTGAGCCAAAACGAATTACAACTAACTAATTCTTCGAATATATGCAATATTTTTTAGGGAATATAACAAAGGGACGAAGTGGATTGCAACCGAAAAGACGAAGTGAGATTGCAACACCTCTTATTTTTTTCGTTAATGATCTTAAGGAGCTTTTAGTGCCAATACTCCAATATATATATATTTTTGTTTTCTTTTTTCATAAATTTCATTAGTTTACATGTTATTTATTTTAGACAAAGATAAAAAGTTTCAAATTATATTCGTATTATATACATCGATAAAAAATTGTAAGTTTCGACAAATTATTCTCAAATTTGAATTAATTTGTGACTCTGAATATCATCTATCTGACAAGTAATTGACCTTCAACTTCCTGTCACAAAAAGAGAGAGAGACGATTGTCAGCTATAAATTATACACCGATCAAACGTATAGAAACTTACTATACTCCTAGTATAAATTATAGAATATATCATTTTTTTTGTCATGGTTAAATGATGATTGAAGGTGGTGTTTTGGAAACAAAAGGAAGGAGGAGAATGAAGAACAGAAGAATTCTGAATCGATTTCTCCTTTCATTCTTTGTCAATTTTTTTTGGGGAAAATTTTTCTCATGCCACTTCAAATTTGGGAAATTTTAATATTGCCATTCAAAATTACTTTCTCTCATATTTGCCTCCCAAATTCTAACTTTTCTCTCAAAAATGCCACTTTGGTCTTTTTTATAATTTCTGCCTTTATTTTTTAAAACAAATTATATCTCTTGACCAAAATAACCTCATACCTCTCATTCACTCAAAATGTAGAAATGTTTTCACATTGTTATTTCTACTATGGTTTGAAAGATTATTACTTTAAATTTACAGGGCAATGACAATTGTGTCAGTTGTTCTAGGCCGAGCATTTCATTATATTGATGGTATAATACCATTTAGGTATTGACAATTATTCAATAAGTCATCATCCTTTTTTGTTAAATTTAGACTGTGGTAATATCATGTGCCTAATTTGGAAAAATATTGATGCAGATTAGGGGAAAGTGATTTTCCTGTGGATGATTTTGCTGCCGTATGCCTCTTGGTAATTATCATTTTCCAATTAGAGAAGTTCATTAACATTTGTGGTGATTGGTCACAGGAAGGAACTTGTAAAAAAAAAAAAAAATCATCAACTACATGTATTTATTCATTTATTTATTTTAAAAACAGGTATATTTTGGTGTGACTACACTTCTCGATGCTGCTTCAGTAGATAATCAAAAGATGAAAGAAGAACAAGAGGACGCAAGTGCCTTTCTGGATCCCTTATTTATTTTTCTTTTTTGATAATCTTAGTTTTGTTTACCAGTGCATTTTTCAAACAAATATCTTTGGTACATAAAAAAACGTCAGTAGTAAACTGACTAAAATAAAAATGTTTCCAGGCAGAACTAGCAATTTCAAAATTTGGAGGCAATGGAGCTGGAATCATGTCTACTGCTAGTACTGTAGTTAGCACTTTCGTCTTGGTTTTTGTTGCAGAGTGGGGCGATAAATCTTTTTTTCTCCACAATAGGTAGGAACTGTTATCAGTATATGCCATGCCTTCAAAGGCTCAATTGCACTATTTTGTTGTGTGCACCAAGATGCAAAAATGACTATATGATTCGAAATGAAAACAAATAGGCGGTTGTATTGGATATCTGAACTCCAGTAATGTTCTTCTATTATTGTTTTGGATGACACCATTTTATGTTTTACTGAACAGCACTTGCCGCAGCCTCTTCACCTCTTGGGGTCATTGGAGGTACTCTTGCCGGTCATGCTATTGCAACTTTGGTAGGATCACTATGATGGAAAGAGGAAGCTACTAAACATTCTATGGTGTTTAACATTTCCACTGTTGAATTGATTCTGTGTTTAATTATTTTCCTGTTGTTTTTACAGATAGCTGTTCTTGGTGGATCATTGCTTGGGAAGGTTTTATCTGAGAAGGTATTAACAATGAAATGAATTTAATAATTTAAATTTTCGCATATTGTCTTTTTTTAATTCTACTATCAATAAATATAGAAAATTTAAGGGAAAACTCTTCTAACCATTAAATTCTCCGAGGCACATACGAAATTGATTTTGATGTCAAAATGTATTGTTCCATACACGTAATTAAATATCAAGAAGTATTGTATTGTGTTCTAGAAGTAAGAATACAAAAAGTATAATTTAATGTGAGAAATGTGCCATATTAATTATGTTGAGGTGTCTATAATTTGCAGGCCATTGCATATGTTGGAGGAACACTCTTCTTAGTTTTTGCTGCTCTCACATTGGTTGAGATAGTGAGATGATTTGGAGATATTAGATATGTTCATTGTTTTTGTCAAGGGGTGAGGAAATATACCCGTTGGATCTTCTTCTAATGGACATTAAGAACTTACTGAGTGACTACATTTCCATTTGAACTTCATCCATTTAGACTCGTGGTGCTCTCAAGCCAATCCAGTATTTTAATTTTCTTGTTTTTGGCAGGTTAAAAATATGTGGTTCTAGAAGAAGGTGCCTCACTGTACTTGTTGCTTTCTCAAGCTTCTTCCAATAGAATATTATGCAGCTATAAATCTTTTCCCTGGGAATAGGCAAAGTGATGACATTTTAATCTTCCACAGGAGATTTATGAATGTATTTCTTTTTCTATGAGCCTGCACGGGCGTGTCTTTTTGTTAATAGTTGGTCCTTCCCTCTTGGTTGAAAAATAAAATGTTTGCAAGGAGTTGATGCGATGAAACAGAGTACAAAGAGTTGCAAATCTTGGTGAATAATCATACTTTTTTCATCCATCTCTGGCTAATATCCTTGTGCATTAAATAAACAGAGTATAAAGAAAGATGTAATTTTTAGCATCTTGGATTTTTTATAATTAAATATTGTATCCAAGGAAAACCAAGGATTTCTATATTTCTTGTAGTTCTTTGCATCATTATCATCCTCAAACCCCCACTTATATTGTGCACTGATCTTGCTTGAATTTGGCCATGGTAGCTAGCCTATCAACTGCCTCAACCAAGTGATCGAGCCTCACAACAAGCTCAATCAGCAGTGAAGTAAATGTCGCAAGAGAAAGTGCTGCAGTGCTCTCCAGTGCACACATTCTCGGTATAATATTCACAACTCCGTCTTCTTCAAAGTCACCTACATCATGTGAAGGCCATGAATGAAGCCTCTTGTGCTGCCTCTTGATGCTTGTATCATGACCGAGCTCACTCGGAACTGTAGTTTTCTTCTTATCATTGGTGTCTTGATCAGCAAATTCTGTTAGACTATCTATTTTGTTGAAAGATAAGGTCTTGGATTCTTTGAGTTGGGGTTTTGTTGTGGTGTCATGTTGGTCATGACATGAGGTAAGGAGGTAGGAGTGCATGTCGATTGAGCGTTGCAAGCGCTCGGTTGAACTATGAACACGATTCAAGAGGCTCGTTTGGAGGCTCCATTTCATGTTGTTCACGTCTTTACTGAGGCTTCGCAAAAGCTCTGCGGCTTGATTTGTGGCATCGAGTATTTCAGCTTGAAATGTGCATCGGAGATTGTACGGTGCCTGCATAATTAAGGATTAGCGTTGTATTAGTATCAATAATCATCTTTCGCTATCTTAAAAGACTAATCTACATATTGGTTGATATCCGCTATAGCCATTTGGCCAAAAATTTCCTCTGATGATCTTTTGATTTTTTTTCCCCCTTCTTTACATTTATTCCTGTGGTAACTGATGTTCAATGTTGATTGTTTTATTAATAATTGGTTACTCTGTTTCACTTTTTCCTCCAACTTACTATTAATAAGAACTTGCCAATTAAGTTTGAATAAGAATTCCAGATTGTGGAGCATCTGATTCTCTCCCAGAGTTAAGAAGCAGTATAGCATGAATGCAAAATGGTGCAACAAAGCAGTGTTGGGAATTTAGTACCACCAATTGTTGTCTAGCATCAATTGAACAGGACAACTTTCATGCAACAAGGTATGTTGATGTCAATTTTGCTTGTTGTTCAATAATGTCATTTCAACAGTGTCATATGATGTTCTGTTATTCTCCAGGACCAAACTCTTTTCTCATTCATTGAAATGAAAAAGAAAAAAAAGAAGAAAATAACAACTAGGGTATTTTATATGGTGCCATATCAGGCAAGGTTTCCATTTATTTGAATGTTTTAAAAGAATCTGAAACATCAGATGATATGGATCATTTGCTGCTATAGTAATTTTTCTATTTAAGTGATGTTGTGGAACTTTGTAAAAGAAAATTGGAAAAAGTTCTCTCTTTAATGACATGAATGCTTCACTAAACGTTGCCTGAGTCCTGACAAGAATGTATATATGTTAGATACCTGGATTTCTGAGTGAAGGCAGACATGCAAAGCCATGACCTCATAAGCACAGTGGCGTAGCACAGCTCCAACCTTGACATATTCTAACCAAGGGTAGAAAAAATGGCTAAATCGCCCATGCGGTGGCTCCCACTTTGCAGAATATGCCTAATTTATACAGAAAAAAGAAAGAAAATACCTTAGTATTGTCTAATGGAAAAATTATATCAAGGACTGTAAAAAAATAGTAAATCAATAACTACCAATGAATCAAGCTTTGAGGAAGAATTTAAAGTGTCCCGGCACTTGCGAAATGCCGGCTCGTCAGGGAAATCATCCATCACCGTCTTTGCGAACTCAGGATGATCCGATCCATCATCATTTAGGTACTTCTTCACACACTCTATTCCATTTTAACAAATCAACTGTAAATAATCTAGCAAACAAAAGTATTAAAACTTGTAATAAAGATTAAAATTTCATTTCTACCTTCCAGAGAGTCTGCAAGTGTATTGAACTGCTTCACTAGCTCCTTATGGAGTTGCTCTCCAGCCCAAATGGGGCAAATTAGTATATTTACAAGCACAGCTACAATACCACCTATAGCAATTGAGTAGAGCCGGTCCATAGCAGTTCGGATCGGATTTCCCATTCGATAACCCGACGCAATAATCATACAATAGGTAAAAAGTATGACTCTGAAGCCATACTCGTATGGTACGAGTGATGGCCATAGCTTCATGAAGGAAGTTATTACTCCTATAAATATGAAATAGAATTTAAGATTATATAAGATTGTTGTAAGTCATGCTGTCACATGTAAATCAAAGGAAAATGAACAATAAGACATATAACATACCAACAAAGAATATACTAACACCAATAACATATGGCTCTGCAATATGGCCACTGGAGATGCCTACTTGAATCACCACAATTGCAAAAATTCCCGCTAACAAACTCCCAAGAGCTCGATTAAACCCTTTATTAAAAGTAGCACCTTCATAGAATTGAAAGAACAAATTATATTAATTTTGGCATAATTCATCATTTGAATAACAACATTAGAATAATATTGTGGGATAATCAAAATTTTGCATACCAACAGTGTATTCAAACATGATAGTCACTGTGATGATAGACCAAATAATGTTGGTGCCAAATATATCATATGGCGCCTTGACTAGTATTAGAAGCGACACGAGAAGGCATGCGAACCCGACCTTGAGAGCAAAAATGACACGATTTGTGTCCTCCTTTGCAAACCTCCACACATCGAGAATCCATTTGCTTGGATATTCTAAGCTGTCTGGATAAAAAACATTAGGCTTCACAAACTCGGGTGTAACACCGGCGGTCTTCGAATCAACTTGTATGTCAATTTTTACACTACCCTTTTTTCCATTCATTCTCCAATCAAGGAATAGATCTATAATACTTGCCAGACACAAGTACAAGATGTTCTTAAAAGGTTGTTCTGATTTTCAGTTTACTTTAGGTTATTTTGATGAAGTGAAGAACATAGGGGGAGAAGGGATGTATATATAAGGTACGTACATGCAAGTTGTGAGAACAGTTCTTCAAAGGGAGTATATGTGCATGTATAAAAGGGAATATTACTTGACTAAAGAAAATAATTACAGAATGATAGATAGGAAAACCCGATTGGATTAGCAGATATATGCTTGGCTCAATAATGTTGCGTTTGATGGTGAATTGGAATCCTAATTATACTGCGCATGACACAGCAGAATGTGCTTGCTTTTGTGAATTACTCAGATGTGCTTTCGCATGCATAGATTTTTATGATCCCCACGTTGGTTGCATGCTTGGATGACTATCATATGGAGATTAAGTAGGCTATGGAGCTATGCTTCCTACATATCCTTTAGGAGCATGATGCTAATTCAGAACCTTAATCTTTTTGTTTTCTTTTTTGTTTGGCAAAATAAGTAATAGCGACGGACATAAGAGCAGAATTTAGATTATTAAAAATTTTTTTTTTTTGAGAAAAAGATGAGGATCTAAGTCCTCAAATTTTATAAATAAAAGCTATTACAAATTATTGAAAGCATGGAAGAAAATAAAATATCTACAAATATACATGGTTATACATGAGTCTAATCCTGCTCTGTCTATATCATCTGTTCCATTAGAGGATTCCAGTCTGGTCCCACATCCTTCCTTCCTTGATTATTTCTCTTGCTAATTCCCTTACTTCCAACTCTTGGTCTGAAAAAATCCTGCGGCATCTTTCCCTCCATATTATGAATGAGGTTACAGCTTCTAGGAACGCCCATTTGTCATCTTTCCCTCGGGTCAGAAGTATTGCCGAATCCTCATTGCAAAATATTCCAGCTTGGGGATCCCTTTTCTTTAATGCATCCATCAGATATTCTCTCAGTTTTATAGTGGACTCACATCGATGAAACAGGTGCATCATTGTTTCACTAGCTGCCCGACACATATAACACATATTGGGTATTTGCCAGTTTCTTTTGATTAGGTTATCTATTTTGGTTAATTTATCTTGAAGCTTTAACCACATAAAAACCTGCACTCTCGTTGGTATTTTAATTCTCCATATGGTTCCTATTTGTGTTCTCGGTGCCGGACCTGCAACGAGGAATCCATAAGCTGACGTTGCTGTGTAATACCCATGTTTATTCCTGATCCAGTGTTGTCGTTGCCCTTGCATTGCTGTGCAAGCGTCATAGTGCATCTTTATTGTACCTAGCGATCGCCAGAATTTCATGTCATGCCTTTGTTCCCATGGTTTTGTCTCCGTGTCAGTAACCGGTGTTGCCAGTCTCCACCAACCGTTGGGTGCCGTATCCCAATTCCACATCCATTTCATTAACAAACTGACATTAGTCAACTCCAAATCTCGAATACCAAGGCCTCCATTTTTCTTTGGTTTTGTAACAATCTTCCAACTTACCATGTTGATTCCTCGATGCTCTTCCTTATGTCCATGCCACAAGACAGTTCTTCGAATACGATCTAGTTTTTTGATGATGTTGTTCGGTATCAAGAAGACGCTCATGTAGTAGGTTGGTATGGAGGTGAGCACAGCGTTCACTAAAGTTAACCTTCCTCCTATCGAAAGTAAGTTCGCTTTCCACCCCGACAGTCTTCTTTGTATCTTGTCGATTAGTGGCATGTAATCATTTTTCCTTAACGATTTGTCAGAGAGTGGTAGTCCTAAGTAGTTGATCGGGAATTTGGTTGCCTGACATTGCATCAATGTAGCAATTGAATCATTGAATTCCTGAGAGTTACTTGTGACTGCGATTTCTGACTTAGAGTGATTGACATACAGGCCTGTAATCCTTGAGAAGGTCTGCAAAACTATTTTAATTATCTGTGCCTGTCTCTCATTTGCTTGCATTATCAAGAGCGTGTCGTCTGCATAAAGGAGACATGATTTACATCCAGGGAAGGGTAAGGTGATGTGTCCTCTTCTGACTAACCCGTTAATCCATTTCGGCAAAAAATCCATCATGAGAACGTATAGATATGGCGCCAATGAATCTCCTTGTCGTACTCCTCTCTTGAGGGTGATGCTTTTCCTCACTACACCGTTGAGTATTACCTTCGAACTTCCTTTCAGTATGAGGTGTTTAATCCATTGTATCCACAAATTAGGAAAACTTTTTGCTCGAAGGCATTGTAACATGAACTCCCAATTTATGGAATCAAAGGCCTTACTTATGTCCAATTTCATCACGGCAATTCTTCTGTTTTGGATCTTTGCTGCCCTGTATCACTTGTTGCGCGTAATGAAAACCTTCGAGTATACTTCTCCCTTTTACAAATCCCGTTTGTACAACTTCCACCATTTTGTGCATCAATGGCTGCAATATTTGTGAAAGGATCTTGGAAAATATCCTCTGTATGCCATTTATGACACTCACTGGTCTGTAGTCTGATGGGGATATGGCATCCTTTTTCTTAGTGATGAGAACAATATAAGCATCATTCAACGGTGACAAAGTGGATGCTGGATTTGCCATGATGTGCTGCAGTGTACTTTCAATGTCACGCATCAGGATTGGTAAGAATTTCTGGTAAAACTCACCAGTAAATCTGTCCGGGCCCGCCATTTTATTTCTTTTCCAGCCCTCGATTGCCTCTTGAATTTCCTGGCCGGTGAGAGGATTGACGAGCGCCTGCTTTTCTTGAGATGACAATGTCTCATTCTGGAAGAGGGTATCCAAGTCAATTATTGCTTGAGTTGTACTTTCCTTACCCATCTGTGCACTGAAATGCTGAAACAGGATTTTCGCTTTTGTCTGATGCTTGTTGTATGAATTGTCTCCATCCTTGAGCATCATAATTGTATTTTTTTGTTTCTGCAGTGTCGCTGTAACATGAAAAAATCTGGTATTTCGGTCTCCAGATTTCACCCATTGCCTTTTTGCCCGTTGTTTCCACATCAATTCCTCTGTTTGTGAGATTGCATGAAGTCTTTGCGTGATGAGTTTCTTTACTATTCTTTCCAGTTGTGTTATTTCTCTCCTCTCCTGTGATATGTCCAGCCACAGGATAACTCTGTGACATAATTGTATCTGTGATTGAATGTGGTCGACTCTTTCTGACCTCCATCTTCGAATCTCTTTTCTCAATGTGGTTAATTTTGTTGCCAAAGTGTTTGGGGTTGAGGCTGTAGGTGTTGTTGCCCATGTTTTCTTGACCAAGTCTTCAAAATCTGACATCTTCAGCCAAAAGTTCTCAAATCTAAAGATGTTAGATATCGGGAATCTTGTACTACACTCGCATATGATTGGACAGTGATCAGAGATATATGCTGGCAAGGCCCTCTGTTGTGAGTTCGGTATGGTTCTGTTCCATTGGGTATTTACTATAAATCGATCCAATCGTACAAAGGAGGGGGTTTCTCTATCATTTGACCACGTGTACTTCCTTCCTTTAAGTTGTATATCTGTTAATGCCAATCTATCCACTAGATTTCTAAATTGCAAGTCTGGTCCTCTAGACGTGTTTGAGCGATCCGATGCGTGTAATGTCTGATTGAAGTCCCCTAGTATCATCCATGCCACCTCATTGTTTGGTTTGTTCTGCTCTATCTCTGTTGTGAATTCCTGTCTTCCTGGGCTCGACGATGGTCCGTAGACTCCTGTGAACCGAAAACTGGAACCATCATCTATGGCTCTCAAATCAACACTTATGGAGAATTGTCCGAGTTTTGTTGCAGTATGTTCAAATGTTAGGGATCTCCAAGCCAAAATGATACCTCCTGATGCCCCGTTTGAGAGTAGTGTCTCGTGTTTATCAAGTCTTGAGCCGAGTGTCTGTTTTACAATTTGTTGGCTTACTCTGTGGAGTTTAGTTTCTTGTAAATAGATGAGGTCGGGTTTTTCTTTCTTGAGAAGTGCCTTAACGTCCGTTCTTTTCTCCTCTGCGTTCAATCCTCTCACATTCCATGAAATGATGATATATTGTTTTGTTTGCATTAGAAAATAAATTCATTCATCATTTGGAGGATATTACATCATCAAATCCTCTTTCACCCTTACCAAGCATGTGCCTAGATTAAACCACATAAGTAAACTACGATACTACAACTTGTTCTTCTTAACCCCAGAATTCTTGTTTCTCGTCAAACTTGATGCAGTTGCCCTTTATACCATACCTCTTTCAAAGGAATGGATTCATGTATCAGAGTAGTAGGTGGTTCTGTTTTTGATTCTTCCAGTGCCAGAGAGATCTGCCGGGTCACTTCTTCATTGACTTGCACTCCCGATTCAGTGAGGATGTGCATGGCCTGATCTAACTTGAGAGGGGTGTTCTGAACTTCCAGCGCGAACGATAGCTTTGCCTTTCCTTTGTGTGTCCTTTTCGGTGGTTGTGCCTCTGCCTTGTATTTCCCTATTAATCTCGGGCTTCTTCTCGGGTTGAGTGTTTCCTTAGGATCGATACTCCTTGACAGATATGAGTAACATGGAGCGCTTCCCATCAGAATCAGTGAATGGTTTGTATTTATTTCCAAGTTCTGAGTTTGGCTGTGATCGGCCTGTAATATGTCGTCTTGGTTGAAATCTTTGCAATTTCTTCCTAGTTGTTCATTATCCTTCCAGCCCAATAGGTAGTTGGGCTTTTTTCTATTTCTAATCCAACCCCATTTCTCCTGCAGCAATTCAAGCAAAGGATTCTGAGGCCCACCTCTGACAGTTGAGCTGTCCTGTTCCTTGCCATCTTTATGGTGAATGACCTCTGTCTTGTTGTAGCAGATCACTTGCTGTCCCATCATTAGTAGACAATATTTTGCTTTCTCTTGAGCCGTGTGCCAAATCTTGGCGTGCCAAATGGGAGACGACATGAATTTAATGCTATCTGCCTCAATAGCTGTAAGATCTATTCTTATAGGTCCTTTTTTGATTGGACATACATCCATGCAGTTTCCAACGGTTAATTGGATTATCCTCCCATGTATCTCACTTTGCTCTGTCTGATTGTCTGTGGCATGCTCTGTGCGGTATTCTTGTGCCAGCATGTTTTCCAGCCTAGAACCGGACTTGATTTTCCAAATTGCTTTCTTGAGTTTGGGCTTCAATGGTGGGATTCTGGAAAGCTTCAGTCTCCAATTGCTAGGTGATCGTGGCGAGTAGTTTGCTGAGTAATCTGATGAGTCGCTTCGAGAAGCGTCTGACAGTGCCCCTGTTTGCCTCCCTGGTCCGACAGGTGGCTGATGTGCTCTGTGATATTCTTCTGCATTTCGATCATTCCTTGGTGGATTGTTGTTATCTGGATTGTTGTTATCTGGCTGATGACTCTGAAGCCATACTCGTATGGTACTAATTTGTTGTTATCTGAAAGAGTAATACAAAAGTGACATTTTTGACAATTCGAAAGTACGAAATTGTCAATTTGACAAGTGTCAATTGAAATAGTAGAAATGTTTAATAATAATAATGATGATGATATAATATAATAATTAAAACAATAATAAACTATGGTGATATGCATATAGTTAGTGAGCATTCGTGCTATGCGTTTTTTTCTTCGCTTGATTGCTTTAATTAACAACAATTTAAGTTGTCCAATAAATTCTTCATACTGAAATCTAGTAGGAAATCAAATTTCGTGATTTTTAGAGATTTCTAGCTATTTTTTAAATATTTTTTAAAAACAACCCTGTTTAATATATATACATAAATTAATAATAATATACATTATTTTTTGAAATAAATAAAAAAATAATAATAATGATATTAACAATAATAATAATACCTTGAGTTATATTCTATTTGATCTATTCTATTCTTTCAAAATTCATTAGACGAAATAGAATTTTATTTCTATATTCCTTCGAGTGTAACGGGGAACGGGATATGCTGCTCGTAAATCTCTGCTTGTTTCGATCTGGACCGTTCAAAACTTATCTAACGGTCAAAACATCTGTCCCCTGAATCAAATCACAACCGTCCGTGACGATCGGGCGATCGAATCAATACAAGCAGGAAAACAAGCACGATTTTTACGAGCACCAGATTCGGACTCGTGTAACGGAGCCTTCACTTATATTTGGAGTGCTGTACTCGAACACAGTGACATAAAGTGAAAATTATTTAATATATATCAAGTAAGTGAGAATTAATTAAGCATGCTTTGTCAAGGGGAAGAGATGGTGGATATGTTCTTGAGTGCACTATTTCGTTTTGCACCAATTAGTGGTTTGAGCCATTAGATTTTTTTAGTTGCAGTGCTGGCGAAGACAAGAGGGGATTGGGCCCACCTGAGAGATTACAATATTTTTTCAAGTGTTATATTATATTTTTCATGCTTATTAAATCTAACCACTTCTAATAAAATTTGCAGACACTATTTTAAATATGAATTATCATCTCCAACCTAAAATTCTGCGTCGCCCCTCACAGCGCATGTATACTATCATCTCTCTCTCGTGCATTTAGTGCTGATGCTGCCACTATATACCTTAACAATTAAGATTAGAAGACTCCATGGACTTTTCCTCAGATTTAAGTTCTTTTTATCTAAAAGGCAAAACGGCCATGCTTTAAACTTCACCGTGTTTTTTTGTCTCTTTTTTAATCGTAGGCCATTACACCACTGAAACTATTATTAAAGATTGGCACCACTGAAAACTTTATTTAGTTAACTAAAATCATCTATATAATTTTAAAAAAAAAACTGTTGGCAGGAGCTGCCAAGTTGTAAAACTCGACCGATTAATTAGAGGTGGCATAATCCGACCGATTCGAAAAACTCGACCGATTAAAATCATCTATATAATTAGAGGTGGCATAACCCGACCGATTCGAAAAACTCGTCCGACCTGACCCGATTTTTATTGAAGTCAAACTAACCGAACCCGACCTGAGACGATCCATAACCCGACTCGAGTCAACATCTGATGACCCGAACCCGACATCTGATGACCTGACAAGTCGAGCGGGTCGAGCGGGTTCGGGTTGGGCCGGGTCGGGTCGGGTTAGTTTGACTTTCTCAAAATTCAGGTTGTGGGTCGGGTCGGGTGAGATCGGGTCGGGTCTCGGGTCGGGCAACATCGATGTTTTTCGGGTGCTGGATCAAGTCGGATGAGATCGGGTCGGGTCTCGGGTCGGGCAACGTCGATGTTTTCCGGGTGTTGGTTCGGGTCGGATGATGTTGGGTCGGGTCTTGGGTTGAGCAACATCGATGTTTTTCAGGTGTTGGTTCGGGTCGGGCGAAATCGGGTCGGGACACGTCGATGTTTTTCGGGTGTCGGGTCGGGCAACGTCGATGTTTTTCGGGTCTCAGGTCGGGCAACGTCGATGTTATTCGAGTGTTGGATCGGGTCGGGTCGGGCAACGTCGATGTTTTTTCTGGTGTCAGGTCGGGTCGGCCGAAATTGGGTCGGGTCTCGGGTCGGGCAACGACGATGTTTTTCGGGTGTCGAGTCGGGTCGGGTCTCGGGTCGGGCAACGTCGATGTTTTTCGGTGTCAGGTCGGGTCTTGAGCCGGGCAACGTCGATATTTTTCAGGCGTTGAGTCGGGTTGGGCGAAATAGTTAATGTGTAAATACATAATTGAACCTAGGTCTTATTATCGATCCATATATCTGTAATTATTAGTAAGGTTTTCTGATCGGATGAAGATCCTGGGTCTTGCTTTAATGGGATTAAATGAACCTGAAAATATGCAAAAATTATCGAAAAAGGAATTGATAAAATAAAGTTTGAAAGTTCTTTTTTTAGCAAGAAGAAACTTTTTAGAGAAAAGCAAGATGAAATTTCGAAACTTGACCTTTAGGAGAAAGAAAAAAATATCGTATACTGATATACTCTTCATCTTGACTTCAATTATAACTTTTAATTTAATGAAAGATTCTCTGGTCGGGTCGGGTCGGATTTTGGGTTATCCGGTGTCGCCTCGAATCGGATTATGGATTGTCTCGGGTCGGATTCGGGTCATCTGTCGACTTGAATCAGATTATGGATCGTCTCGGGTCGGATCGGGTCGGGTCGAGTTCGAGTTAGTTTGACTTCAATAAAAATCGTATCATATCGGATTTGGGTCGAGTTAGATCGAGCGGGTTTTCTGAGTCGGATCGGGTTATGCCACTTCTAAATGTTAGGCATGAATCAAAGGTTGTTAAAATTGTATGACATAAATAAACGTCAAACATAAAACAACGAACATATATATAGACAAAGCGAATCATGACAAAAGATGATTATAATCAAAGATTTACTTAAAATAGCGTACATAGCGATCAAGATGGTGCTTCTACAGCGTTTTTCCGATTTTTTTTTAAAGTAATTAAAATAATATCTCTGTTATATTACTAAGCATCTAAAATGTTTGATCCGACAACGATTACGGAGGTTAGATAGACCGTCAGATAAAGCTCCTAATCCAATTTTGCAGCACCGCTTTTTTATAGTGTGTAGAAGCTCAATTTTATTTTTTATTGTATTTTGTGTGGTATTTGTTACACGAAAGGTCGTATTTCTCGGTTACTCCTTATCTCCTAAGGCGCGTTTGTTACGATCTATCTGGGAGATAGCTCGTAGGTATTCTTGGGATGAAGTGGGTGGAAAGCAGTTAACAGAGATGTTAACTGTCTATCTTTTGAGTTATGAGTTTTGCTATAGTGTTCTATGATCTTCGGAATCTGATCCCTCTTCTTCCTGGACGGAGGTGTATTTATATCGATAATGTCGGTTTGCCCATGATCTCAATCGTGGGCAGTTATTTAGATCGTGCCCTAGTGGAGTTACACTTAAGGCGGTTTACTCCGGGTGCTATTTTGGGATATGCTATTTCGGTTGAGTTCCTTTCGGAAAGTGTTGTTTATACTCATGATCTATTTCGGATACTTGCAGGCTCTTATGATCCTTCAGGAAGTACTAATTCATGAGCTTTCTGATATTGAGCCTTTCCAAAATGACCTATCATCGCTGAAAACCTAAATCTCAACGACACCGATCGATTTCGTCCTCTCTCCATTCGGCTGCCCTTGCTCTGTACGTTTTGTTGCTCGCAACCATCTCCTCATCAGATCTCCTCTCTTGCTCCTGGTATTGCCTCCCTGCCGTCAAGCCGCCAGGTTGCATCATGACATCTCAATTTAACTCTTTCCTCGCTGATCAAATAAGCAAGAGAAGGAAGCAACTGCGAGTTTGCGACGATATCTGAAATTTGGTTCAATCGTAGTTTAATTCGTTGGATCAATGGATGGAGCGATCGATCTAGAGGTCACACCTTCTCCTACCCAGGCGACTGGGGATAAGCGTGCAAACGAAGCTTTGCTTTGGCATCCCCATGTTGGGCGAGGATAATGCGAAAGGAATTGAAGAAATTGGGCCAGGGAAGGCAGTAGAGACTCCCAAGAAGCGCAGGGGACGGTCCTCCAAAGCAGAGGCATCTAGCCAGGTGAATTTTTTGTTATTACGAACTATTTTTTAGTGATTTTGTGTTTAGTCGTGTTGCTCGACTTTCTACGGCAAGCATTGATTATTACGAACTAATTTTTAGTCGTGTTGCTCGACTTTCTACGGCAAGCATTGATTTTGTGTTTAGTCGTGTTGCTCGACCCGACCTGAACCCGACCTGATATTTTGATAAAGTCAAACTACATGAACCCGACCCGATCCGGCTCGAGATGATCCGTAACTCGAGACAAAGTGACACATGAGCAACCTGAACCCGAGATGACCCGTAACCCAAGATGGCACGACACATGAGAACCCTAGCCCGACTCGATCTGACCCGAGATGACCCGTAATCCGAGATGGAGCGACACATGATGACTCGAACCCAATCCGATCCGATCCGACTTGACCTGATACAACCTGTAAATTGATCTAATCATATCTTGTCCATATCATAATCTAATTTTACTAACAAATTAACATCAGAGAAAGTCAAGATTTACTAACACAATTCAATAATGCGACTCGATATTTTGTCCGATTGAACTTAAAAGTCAAAATAATACTTGAAAGTTGTCGGTGCAACCCGACCCGGTCTCGCCCAACCCGACCCAAGACCCAAAGTTGTCGATGCAGCCCGACTTGAAACTCAACCCGGTCTTGCCTGACCCGACCCGTCACCCGAAAAAGATCGACGCAACCCGACCTGACCTCACCCGACCCGACCCATGACCCGAAAGTTGTCGACACATGATGACCCAAAACCCGACCCGACTTCACCCGAACTGATTCCAAGCCGACTATTGTAAACGGTCAAACTAACTCGACCTGATCCGGCCTGACCTGAACCTGCCCGACCGACCCGTTGTCACCTCTAGTAATAATTAAACGAGTTGTGAAAATAATAAGGAGACGAATGAAGGTAGAAAATCTTGCAATTCATACATAATTACGAAGGCAGAGGTGGGCATTACGAAAATAGTTAGAAATATTGAATAAAGAGTACTCGAATGTAAGCTTGAAGGAGCACAATAATATTTGAAGGAGAAATAAAGAATGAGGGAAGATTTTTGTGGAAAGAAGGAAGAAATGAGGGAGAGTTGATGTCTTTTATAGAGAAGAAAATTGTTGGAAGAGAAAATGTGGTTTAATTCGTGAGACTAGGTGTTTGTTTAGAGCATTGGGTTGACAAGAATGAACGATTGGATTGAAACTACATGGTGATCAGTTGGAGCAAATTAATCATAACTTTTATAGCGACTGTTATGAAATTCCGCCATTAAATCTTTTATAGCTGGCTCCAGAGGCTATCCGCTACAAAATACCTTTAATAGCGGACCAAAGGGACCGTTCGCTATAAAAAAAACATTTTATAGCGGTCCGTACTCATACGTCCGGTATAAAATGTCATTTTTAATAGCGGATGTGTCTTTTGTCGCTATAATTATCCTGTCATTACTTTTTATAGTCAATTTTTTTGTAGATCCGCTATTAAATGTACAAAATTATTATTCAAACTGCCACTGTCCCCTTCTAATAGCGACCATTTGGACGACTCATTATTAAATGGAGGTATTAAAGATCGTTTATGTAGTAATGCCACCATCTGATGCTTAAACTGTTGATTATATTAAAGAAAGATTAAATAATAAAATAAAGCATTTATTTTCAATTCCAAGTTTTATAAGAGAGAGTATTATTATTATAAACTTAAATGATATTTAAATTATTACATGTTGCTTTTCTCAAAAAAATTATTACATATTGCATATCACATGTATAATGTTGCGTCCATATATAATTTATGGACCAACAATTAAAAAGGTCTTCTCCTCCCGGCCCTTCAAAAACAGTGTGTTCTCTTTTAATAAATGCAATAAGTGGATAATTAATGTATCGATTAGTAAAAAAACAAAATAAGGCGCATTTACTTGGTGGTGCTGCTGTAAATCAGACGGCCAAAAACCGTGAGCACACAATCGTAATGCTAATGCCTACCTCTCCCCTTTGTCAAAGGATTATTACATGCAAGAAATGACAGGAATGCCACTAATTTATGGTGAAGGTATTATGATTAGGTAGCTTGAAAAACTGTAGTGGCTTCAATAAGAAGGGCCTTCAGCAAGAATTTGATCGTTTATTAGCACTGCACTCATTTTGCATCGATATTAGTGAAAAGTGATTCACTTTAATCGTTTTTCAAAAAAAAAAAAATTTTACTAATTTCAATGAATTTGAACAATTCATGTGAGCTAGATTACCAAGTGTACTCATATTTTTAGAGTATCCAAGTTCTTGTCAAAATTATTTGTTCTCTATTAAGACTTGAGTTAAACTTTCGACTCAAATAATTTTTAATGTAGATAAAATGTTTTGATCAAATTTGAAATTTGTTTTACTTAAAAATAATTTTTAAGGTCGCCTTAAAGTTTGACAAGGACGGGTTGACCATCAAGTTTTAAGGCCCTGAGGGCAGGAAAGTTGTTCTTATGTCGCGCAGCAGCTACGAACGGTTTAGATTTTCTGCGTTGTAAGCTACGAACGGTTCAGAATTGATTCAAGTCTGATATTATAAAATTTAACTTGCAAGAATCTCGATGCAAATTAAAAATTGAAATTTACTGTACAACACATACAATATTTGTACTGAGCGTTAGAAAATCTCATTCCTATTAGTAGCCCGGCCAGTCGTTTGAATAATTGAAATTTATACATTTGTTGTTTCTATCTTAATATGATGTCCAGTGTCCACTACACATGTTACATATATTTAAGTTATCGTTGAACCTTATCAAGATTACATTGCCAAAATGTCTAAGTTCGTTAATTATTTTGTTTACTTTTTTTATTTTGATGGAAAAGAGGAGATCTTAGTCCCCTGGTTTCATTGATGATTAATTCACCAAGTGGTGTATGTACATGGGTGTTTAGTTACATGTGAAGAAAAGAAAATAAATCGAAAGACAGAAAGGTAAAGGATGCCAAAAAAAAGAAAATAGAAGAGACCAAATTAAAAAAAAACAAAAACAAAAGGAACAAAACAAAAGGAGTTCTAATTTATGCTGTTATTTGTCTCGTCTGGCTCGTACCATAATCTTCTCAATTGAAGTACTTCTCTCGTTAGCTGCCTGTCATCTGTATATCTCTCATCGAATGTTCTTCTGCACCGTTCTTTCCATAAATTATTTTGTTTACTTATTGCATCATTGAAAAGTTATCAGGGGATTTTCATTTTCAAAATTGTTGGACTAATATTTGTTCAATGATCTTAGCTTTCCGTAATAAACTTCCTCATTTGAATGGCAAAAAGATTTGGAAGTTAATTTCGTATAAAAATCATTCTATTTTAATGTGAAATATAAAATTCAGATTGTATTTTATAGAAACAAAAATTGAAATAAATAAGAAGAGAAAGAATAAAGGTTATGGTTCTGCGTATTTGAGGCGTGTTTGCAGGTATCGTGTGTCTTACACACAAAGGCGGATGCATGTGTAGAAATTTTTTTGCAAAATAATCTAGTGTATTCGTGCGATTTGTCAAATTTGTTTGCGAAATAACCATGTATATTTGAAAATCTGTGTAATTTTACTTCTCTGAAAAAATTTATAAATCTTGCCTGCCTGACGAAAATTCTTGATCCGCCCCTGCTTACACGTGGCATGGCATGCCTGAACTTGCTTAGTGCTCCAATTTTCAGATATGCATGTCTAATCCGTCACACAACACGCCACAGGTGTGTTCGAGCCATTGCGTGTTGTGTGTTTGCGTCGTGCTTTTAGTAATTCTCTAATCAAGTGAATGTGATCCCAAATTATACGTATCTTGTCTTCTATAAATACTGGACTTACTTATACCTAATCCTAGCATCAGAACAAGTGAATAAATGAAGAAATAAAATAAATTTATACATCCTTTACAAGAAATACTGATGATGAATTTCCAGCCAAAATAATGATGATATTCCAAAAGATCAAGTACTTTTGTACGACATTTAATTCGGTACATGGTTTCAATATGAAATAAACTATCAAGAATCAGTTCTTGAGTTGGTGACTAACAGCAATCATTTTTTTGTGAAAAGTTTTGAATTTAAAATCCGAATAGAAAAATTTTAGATCATTAAAAATAATGTGGTAGCTTGATTTTATTCTCTACTAAAAAAAATCTGAAATAAACAGTCAAGATTATTTATATGTGTCTTAATTATCAGGTAGAAGTTGATTCTTACATGACAATAACATACCAGTGTCCTCTTCGGAATTAGATTTGGTGCTGCGCGGGATGGTGTAGCGCAGCATCTGAACCGTCAGATTTTTACTGATTGCATCAAGATTCGTGCCAAAGTATAAATGTTTTCTGATTTTCATCGCTGACGATCGATCGCAAACTTGACGGTCGATCCGAACCGTCCATCTGCCGTAGCGCGCTACTGTAGCGCTACAGCAGATTCGGGTCCGTCCTCTTCTGCCATCCACTGAGCTGGAAATAGCAGAAAATGGTAGGGTTGGTATGTCCCAAGATCAGGTACCTCTGAAACCAACCAGGAATTGACACGTCAACTGAGGATGCCGTATCATATTCCAATTTAGCTCGGAGAAATTTGTCATAATTCCATACTCCCAAAAATAAAAATTAAGGAAAAAGTAGAACATGGAATAGAGGGACATTGAAGGCTACTAGAAAATATGCTAAGGAACCTTAATTATCTGGGGAAGGCGCTTAGTGATTGAAAGATTCTTTAAAGATGTGGCAAAAAGAAATCGTCCAACCGGGTCTGATTGGGTTAAGAATTTGTTTTGGTTCGGTTTTGATTTTTGGATAATGTTCCGTAGATATCATATTTGATATCAATTATTGATACCAATTTTGTTATGTATCTTTATTTGAGTTATTCTGCACATTATTTGAATTATTATGCATGTTATACCATAAAAACCAATTCAGTACAGAAAATAACATGTATAACTATTTCATTACAAAAAACAACATGCATGATAACTCAAATAATGTGCAAAATAACTTAACTAAAGATGCATAATAAAATCGACAACATGTATAACTATTTCATTATAAAAAATAACAATCATAATAACTCAAATAATGTGCAAGATAATTCAATTAAAGGTGCATAAATAAAATCGATATCAATAGTAGATATCAAATATGGTATCTACGTATCAGCTTCCTTGATTTTTTATCGACTTCATTTCTGGTTCAGAAATGGTCTTCTGTTGCCACTTTTAGTTCTAGTTTCCGAGTTTTCAGATCTGGGTGTATTTAAATTGGTGGTGTTTGGATAGCTTGGTTTTGGGTTTGGTATATGTATGTAAATTATTTTAAGTTTAAGGGTTGAGTTGTTATATTTGTGTAATTTATAAATTTGAAGTTGTTTAATTAAAAGGAAAAGTTGCATTGGAATTTCGTAATTTGTCATGTACAATATAAATATGGGCAAGATTATTTGCCTTTTTTATTATGTAGTAATTACTTGTGCAGTAAAACCTAAAAAGAAAAATATGTGGAATAGAAATATGGATATATAGAGGTGGCAGAACCCGACCCGACCCGACAAACCCGCCCGACCCGACCCGACCTGAATCCGACCCGATCCGATATTTTGATAAAGTCAAACTATCCGAACCCGACCCGACCCGACCCGGGATGATCCGTAACCCGAGACGACCCGTAACCCGAGATGGAGCGACACATGATGACCCGAACCCGACCCGACCCGACCCGACTTGACCTGATACAACTTGTAAATTGATCTAATCCTATCTTGCCTACATCATAATCTAATTTTACTAACAAATTAATATCAGAGAAAGTCAAAATTTACTTGTACAATTCAATAACGCGATTCGATCTTGTCCGATTGAACTTAAAACTCAAAATAATACTTGAAAGTTGTCGGTGCAACCCGACCCGAACCCGACCCGGTCTCACCCGACCCGACCCAAGACCCGAAAGTTGTCGATGCAGCCCGACCTGAAACCCGACCCGATCTCACCCGACCCGACCCATCACCCGAAAAAGATCGACACAACCCGACCTGAAACCCGACCTGACCTCGCCCGACCCGACCCATGACCCGAAAGTTGTCGATGCAACCCGACCCGAAACCCGACCCGACCTCACCCGACCCGATTCCAATCCGACTTTTATAAACGGTCAAACTAACCCGACCCGACCCGGCCCGACCCGAACCCGCCCGACCGACCCGACTTGCCACCTCTATGGATATATATATATAATTAGAGCACCAATTTGCATAGGTTTAATCTTCCCTGCAAAACTGTGGCCGGGGCTTCATTTTCTTCTATCCTAATTATTGAAAAGGTGGTATATATTCTAAATTCTTCTATAAGGAATTTCATGACACAAATTTTTAGAAAATTGCACGGAATTTGATATTATTATGTTTCGTTTTGTGTCGAACGGAACGAAAATGTAAGGAATTTTTGTTACAATCAGCTGGCAAAACGAAAACGAAACCCTCTGATGTTTCGTTTGTAAAAATGAAATAGAAACGAAACATGTTAGTTGTGTTTCTTTTGGTATTACAAAGATGGCAGAGAAATAGAGAAGAAGACGGGATAAAAACTAAATCCTAGTCTCGTTTATGCTGCTCTTTTTTTCCATCTTTCTCTCGCACGCGAGATATGTTCTCCGACTCTCTATGTCTCTCTCACACGTCGCATGGCCTAGCAATGCCTGGTGCATGGTTTGTGCAACAGCCCCGTCGACCCATGCGCAAGCCTAATCTGATCCCTTAGTTCTCGTCACACCTTCATCTTTTCTTTCTGATTTTTCATAAACCCTAGTTAGATTTGTTCATTAGGCGACGCGCAAGTACCGGTCGACAATCTAATCTCCTTGTCTCCAGTGCACTTGTCTTGTGCATTGTTAAGATATAACAATATACTCGATGGATATTTTAAGGCTCGAGGCTGAGAGATTGTTGATGAGATCGTCGATCAGGCCATATGTGCCACTGTTGCCGTATCTGGGACAATAGCAATCATGTTTTGAGAATTCTTGCTTATATATTGTGGAAAAAAAAGGAGAGAAAAAATAAATAAAGAAAGAAAAAAGAAAGAAAGGAAGGAAGAGAGAAAAGTGAACAGATCGTTTGATTGCTACTGATTCCTCTCGTAATTTTTTCTTATAATTTGTAGCTTTTTACACATTTTTACTTTGCATTTCTTCGATTTTTGATTTTATATTGCAATCTTTATTAACTTAGGGTTTTTTGGTAATCTGTCTCTACATGCAGGTTTTGAACTTTGTTAACTTGTCGGCTTGGTTGTGTGATGGGTGAACCTGAGCCTAATATTTCAGATGATGAGTATGCATATTTTACCCCCTTTTATGTTATCTTATCTCTAATTATTTTATCTATTGAATTGATGGTTTGGAATGAAATTGCTTGTTGTGTCTTGTCTGAAATGGTTTGTCGTGCCTTGTCTGGCTTGCTGAATTGATTTTATGCATGACACATGCTTGTTGAAATTTACTTGTTTGAAATGAGATTGTTTGCATGTCAATAAATGAAATTATTTGTGTGGCCTGATTACTTCATTACTTGTTGTTTCATGCTAGTACATGATTAATTGTTTGAAATGAAATTGCTTGTCTTGGATTGATTGTTCGCGTGTCAGTAAATGAAATTGCTTGTTGTGTCATGCAAGTACATGATTACTTGAGACTTAGCATTGCTTGGCTCTTATTGAAACTAATTGAGTCAGTTCTAATAAGCGACAATTTTAGCAATCAATCTCTAGTTTGTTGAATTGCTTATGTGCTTTAATAAGTGCTACTTGATTGATTACTTGAGACTTGTCATTGCTTGGCTCTTATTGAAACTAGCAGAGCCAATTTTAATAAGTGCCAGTTTCAACAATCAGTCTCTAATTTGTTGGATTGATTATGTGATTTAATTAGTGCTACATATTGCTTGCTTTGTTAGTTGGCTTTTGAGTTGTTCACTTATTCTGTCAACTTATGCTTGTTTGTCAGTAGGTTAGTGAGTGTAAATGTAAGTCATGATGAAGCTTGGAGAAATAATTTCTTTGATTTCTTAAATCTCAAACCATGGTTCTTCATGATTGATATGTGTTTTAAAGTTTTAATTCATTTTATTTAAAGTCATAATCTGAGATATGTATATGAGAAGATAGCTTGAGATCTGAATTAAGCATGTGAGATTATCATCTGGTTTGACATTTCTTTAGGTATGTTGAACTTGTAAGACCGAAGTTAATGTTTTCTTTAATATGACAGAAATTAATGTTAATTTGCAAGTTTACAAAACGTGATTTTCCCTAATTATTTTTGTATTTGTTGTTGTGAATATGTGGTTGTCAAGATGTTTGGAATTCTCAAATGTTTGAATTGTTTTTTTTTTCAAGTTTTACAAGTACTAACTCGGCTAATTTTTTGTTCAGTTGTGGAATTCTAAACTGCAGTCTGAATCTCAACGCAACTTTTTTTAACGTTATACTATTTATAACGTTTGATTCAGACAAACATAAACACGATCAAAATTCATCCGTTCACGAAATGAAACGGATACGCAAACAAAATTTCCTCCATTATTTAAACAGAAAATTAAACAAAAAACACAATTTCCGTTGCGTTTTCAACGTTTGACAGCGCTAACCACAATAGTACTACAGAGAGCATAAAATAAGGAGTGTAGAATGTCTTCCGCATGTTAATGAGAGCTCCTAGCCAGTACCATGTATCAAATGCTGATATGATCAATAAATAATGCACATGGCTAATATTGTTTCAGCATCTAATTCGAACTGTTTGTTCTAAGATGCTCTAGTAGCACTGTAGCAGCGCATCAGTTGTAACATACACGTGCAATGAACAGTGGCATTAGGCTTATCCTGCTGACTATTTGCACATTTGCATATTTGAATTTAGAGATGGCATGTTTTGGAGCTCAGTAGTCAGTACAACATGAAGATGTACCAACCACTCACCGGACTCGGATCTGCTATAGCGCGCTACAGCGAATGGACGGTCCGGATCGATCGCCAATTTTGCGATCGACCGCCAGAGATGAAAATCAAAGGGGCTTTATACTTTGACACAAATCTTGATGTAATCAGTGAAAATCAGACGGTCCAGGTGCTGCGCTATACCGTCCCGCGCAGCACCAGATCCCGTTCCACCACTCACCATTCCTATTGTTACTGTATCAGGTTTTTCAGGTCACATCTGGTAATGGTCTTAATTAATGGTTCACTGGTTGCACTAGCGGATTAACACAGATTTTCAAATACTTATATGTTGATAAGAAACAAGGACTCATGCAAAAATAACCATTTCTATCAATATTTATGAAACGTTGAGCATACATATTGAATGAGATACAAACAAAGTATGAGTATACTCAATATTGAATTTATAACCTGTTTTAAATTGCATATGGATTAAAAATGCATATTTGATCCTCAAGTCAAAGCAATATAATAAATTGTTAGTATACTAATTAAATACAAAATGCTCGAATACAAAATCCTCAAGTCATCAGATATAAGTCAGAAGTACTAAACCAAGATGCTCAAATGCAAATTAAATACATTTGTTTAGTATCATCAGCTTGTTCAATTTCAACTCCATAAAACTGTTTAGGGACTGTGATTTATGATATGAAACTTCAGTGCAGAGTTGTGCATGTTTGAACAATAAACAGTTTCGAGATCTAATCTGAGGGTTTATATCATGTCTCATTAGGTCTCAGCTGTGCATCAAATTCCTGAGTTTTTGCGATTCTTTGATGCTGTTCAATAACAGTTCACCGTGCAGAAATAAAAGACCCTGTTTTTTTAGTCCAACGCATTGTATGAACACAAATTTTAGTCTGGTTATTTCATCAAACATTTTGATAGCAATCAATTGTTCAACAACATCAAGTAAAACATTGAAACTTACCAACTTGGAGTTCCAAATGATACTGAAAATCTTAAATTCACAAAACTAAATTTTAGAAGTTCCCAAGTTTTTGCTATTGGCAAGTTCAGATCCAAAACATAAATAAGAAGGGCATCACTTCACTCGTGTCCATTAATTTTAAATTGGTATTGGTTTGACAACTAACTTGTGGTGGCATAGGGAGCACCCTGAAGATAAACACAAAATACAGTTTAGAACAACAAAGCATGAAATGGCATACTTACTCTTCAAGCTTCTGCATCCAGCTTGAATCTCGTACCAATAGCTGAATTTGCATCATGCCTTTCATAACTACAGCAATACTGCAACCTAATATTAATGCATTCCCACCAAGTTTGAATTTACCAGAAAAATAATACAAAATTCCGTCTATTTACTTGAGTACACCAAAGATAGGTACTCCGAGTCACTTCTGACCGTTCGAGCTTGATCTATAGTGCGAATCTTGATGAATCTAATGGTCCGAAGTGACTCAAGAGTACCTAGTGTACTAATTTTGGTGTACCCAAGTTTTTCCCTTGAAAATATCCGTCTGTATCAAACTGAACCTGGCAGGTAAATGCATTCAATACTTGTTTCTTGATATAAAAATAATATAAACTAGTAAACAAACAGAAACAAAAATGGACATGCGGAAAACTTCAAGCTCAGAAATTTGTTTCGAGTGAGTTTTTTCAAATTTCAGGATGGTTCATTTCCAAATATCTTCATTTGTTTCTGTGGGTATGGTACAAATGGACTTGTGGGATTCTGTGCCCATAAATCATATACTATGTAATCCCAAACAGGTCCCAAATGTTCACCCACAATAAGTTTGGAGTATCTTTTTTTTACTTAACTCGAGTAAATCCAATAATAAAAATAAATAAAAAGAAAATTAGAAAAAGAGGAGGTTCATACAAACAATTATCTCCTATGATATCCTAGCAGCGGATTTATTCATTAGTAAACAGGCATCTTCCTGTTTATACAAGATTCAACTAACTGTACATCTATATGGTTGTATGAAATACTGGTACCTACTCTCCTACCATATCAAAAACAAAACCAAAATTCAAATTTATGTTCATACCAAAATTGCCCTTCATCCTTTTGCTGCATAAACGACACTCAAAGCTAGATAAAATCCCAGAAACCACCTTACCCATGTCGACCTCAGCAAAACAGGCAACGGCAATGCTTTGTAATATGTAGGCTTTGGTGTAGATGAACAGCCAATCAGCCTAATCAATTCCTCCACTGGCAAAACCTTAAATTTCTTTGGCGAATTTAAAGCCACGTTATCCACTCTGTGCTCGTAAATTTTCCCATCTCTATCAAGCTTGTACTCTGAGGTGCCATCAAACCGGCTATGGCTGTCCCATGGAACCCGAGGAATCCCATGCAAGATCCATCGGATCATGACTGTGTCCTCCGATGGCTGCCAAATGCTGACAATGTCAATCCAGAGGGATTTGAAAAGGAGCTGGCCACAAAAGCGGAGACCACGAAATATTTGCTTGTAGTTGTCGAGGCCAAAAAATGTGCTGAATGGTTCCTTGAAAACTATATCCTCTCTGGACAAAATTGTAATAATGATTCATTCTATATATTATTTTCTGGAAAAGATAATTTATCATCAGGAACATATCTAGCAAATATTTAATTTAAACACTAACCAATATAACTCTATCAAAAAGGTGGTTCTTTTGTGCTACTCGGTATTTTTAAGCTTTTGCTTCTAAAAGGACCACACAATGTTGTTGAACTTTTCAATACCAAGAAGGCAAGAACATCTCAAATCTAAACTAGACAATTTTAACCAAGTCATGCAATCTAGTGAACCAACTTCGATCTAATAGAGCACAGCTAAAAATATGAACCCAATGTATCCAAAATATTGGTCCTATATACCAAACATCCAATAAGAAATGGCAAATCAAATTTAGTTGAATTATTCTCACTGGTACTGTACTATTATATAATAATTACTACTTCCATCAGATCTTTAATTAATTCCATACGGCTCACTAGACAAAGTAACCTTAACTAAGCCTCTGAAATGAACAGAAAATTTCAATGTAAGCACTTAATTAGAAATGGAACCAACCTGTATATATCAAAGTTGGGCACCTTATAGAAAATTTCAGGGAACTCCTCTCTCAAGGTGCGAATCGCATACCCCATATTCACATAATAGTCCCTCTTATCCTCGGTTTTCTCCTCGACAGTAGAAACCGAGGGAGGAGACGAAGAGGAATCGCAATCGCCGCGCAAAAGAGGGACCGATACCAGCGTCTCAAGCCCTAAACCTAACCCTAGCCCACCCGAACCCTTGATCGGATCCGAAACAGTAATTACCCGACCCGATTTGACATCCGTCTTCTCATCCTTAACTTTCGCGCACCTACAACTGCAAACCCTAGCTAACGACGACGACGAGGCTCTTCCCTTGCGAGACCAGTTCGTTTTGGCTGAAGTGGGAAGAGGAGAAACCTCCGTTAGAGAGAAGAGAAGCGCCATATCCGATTTCTACTTTTGGTTTAGTTTCTTTAATTAATGATAAAAGGTTTTTGATATGACGATGATATCGTGGGTTCCATGTGAAAATGCCATGGTTCGGTACCAAAAAAAAAAAATGCTAATGTTAATTGGATATTCTTCCAATCCGACCTCGTGGGAATATCTCCGCTCTAGACACTTCCTAAACGCGACTTCAATGCTTCGTATTCTGAGATCAAGGGCAAGTGGGCAACAAGCAAGTGCTCACAATTGGTCTTAATCTAGACCGTCCAATCTGATATTGACGATACATATATGCTGGAGATGGTCCGATGAAATTTGCAGTGGGGGAGAGGATCCCAACCAATAAGCTGGAAATCTGAGGTAGGGATGCCAAAAGGATGAAACGTAATGAAAATTGGTGTTTACGTTTTACGTTCCGTTGAAAAAATATAAGTAAAATCATTTTCGTGTTATGTTACGTTTAGAAAACGGAATGATTTATCGTTGCGTTTATTTCCGTTCAAAATTAACGTAACAAACAGAATAACGTTAATAAATTTGATCAAACCAGCTCAAAGTTAGACCAGCAAACTTGCCAAAACCAAGTAACAATTGTCTTAGAAAATTCGAAAAAAATTATAATTTATAAACTTGCAAAATACACATTCAATTTCCAGATGAATCAAAATATGAACTTCACTACTTCAGAACTCACAACACAAAAGTCTTACAAGTTTGATCAAACCCAGAGATAATAGAAAGCAACAATTTGTAACTCACAAGTCTTACAAAATACAATCATACCTAAAGAGATGTCAAATATATTATCATTCTACCATAATCTTAGCCCCACGCAAGACAAGTAGACTGGAAACACGAGATTAGATCGTCGATTAGTACTTTACGCCTCCTATTGCACGGATCTAGCGAGGGATTATGGAGAAACAACGAGAAATGACAAGGATTAGGGAAACATATTAGACATGCCACCGTCACGCATGAGTCGACGGGGCTGTTGCACAACAGCACAAGCCACAAGGCATTGTCAGGCACCAGGCCATCGAGAAGGAGAAAGAGAGACAGAGAAAAGATCTCACATGCGAGAGAAAGAGGGGAAAGATTGAAAGAGAGCGGCGGAAATGACGAAGTCTAGGGTTCCAACTTTTATCCCTCTGCATCTGTATTCTTTATGTCGCTCTGCAATCAAAACAAATTCGAGGGATATAGATTTTAAACGGAAGAAATGATAGAAACGAAACGTACGCATCATGTTTCGTTTGCGTTCCGTTTTTAAAACGTAACTGAAGTCCCTTTCGTCTTCTGTTGCGTCATCGAAACGAAACTGAAATATCTGTCGTTCCCGTTCCACTACCACCGGAACGGAACAGAAAACAGAAATTTCGTTTCGTTTGACACCCCTAGTTCTGAGGCAATGTAAGGAATTTATCATTCTAGAAGCCCAAATGGCTGGGAGCTCATTATTTTAAGCACATTACTGGGCCTTTGGGTCTTTCTTAAAAAGAAGACGAAGAAAAAGTAGTAAAGCAACAATTTTTTATTAGAAAGAAAAATGTTCGTTCATTAAGACCTAAGATATTATGTTGAAGTTGTGGGAAAATGAATCTTCAAATTATACAATAATATAATTAAATAATATAAAATTGTACTTTAGTGTGTTACTACTTTGGGGCGAGTACACTATTTGTGCTAAAATGTTTTATAAAGCATAATTTTATACAATTTAAACTTGTATCTCAAGATGTAAAATGCAAATTGTTGGAATTGAGATTTTAATTTCAATAAATAAATTTGTACTACGTATTATAAGAGTACTGCATGTTACATACTGTAGTATAATATTACGAGAAGTAATATATAGATATGCCAATAATTTGATTAATTGATATACAATGACATTATACGTATTTCACTAAGATTTTGGACGCGAATGCATATAAAACTTAAGTAAATAAATTATAATTGTTAATGGATCAATGATTAATTAAACTATATATTGGTATTACTGTAAAGTCAGAAATATTGTTTGGACTAAATCTAACTCAAATTGGATCAAAACTCAAGCAAAATAGCACAAACACAAGTCTATTGTGTCCGCAATAAGATTCCTTGCGGCCGCAATGAAATAGGAAGATTTGGCAATAATCTTCTGAATTTTCAGAAGATCTATTGCGGCCGTAATAGCCCTCATTGCGGCTGCAAGAGACTTGGCAGATTTTCTGCCAAATTTGGAAGCCAAGTCTATTGTGGTCGCAAGAGACCTATTCCAAGACAGATTTTGACTGCTTAGATTTACCGTTATCTTTTCTGATTGAATATTATAGCTATCATACCAAATTCGTGGAAATATTTACAGAAGTGAATATTAGAATTTGGAAAAGAATTGGAGAGAATATGATTTCAAAAATATTTGATGAATATTTGATAATTAATTGCATCTTTCCAAGATACACTGACGCCTCTATAAATAACGCTGGGTCTCCATCCATTCACAACGGTTCGTTGAACAGAAATTCTCGGTTATCGACATAGTGCAAATGTGATGTGCATAGTCACTATTCTTAATCCATTAAAAAAATTACTCTATTGTTCTGTTTGTAACTTTGGAGAAATGAAAGGCATCGAGATATACGTGAATGGAATTGCTAGTGCACCACGTCACGCTTCCGCACTTCCGTCGCTAGAGGGACTCCGTTGAAAGAACATGCGTACAAGGGAGACCGTAGAGGTGGAAGGTAAGTACCGCTTCCGCCTCTCTCGTTTTATTTATTTTAAACACGTAGCACGGAAGTTCGATTCGAATTGCAAAACCGATAAAATATTAAGAAAATTTTAAAAAATATAAAATTTGATGTAGTATGAAAATATTTTACACGATCCGAATCGATCATTTGTACTTTGCAATCTCGAAATATGAGTTATATGGAATTCGATGCTTTATAAATAGCAGACTCCTGATAAATAAAATCAGTTAAAACATAGAATCCACGTAATTTTTGCTGCCACCTTCGAAAGTTTTTGTTTTGTAAACTTTTTTGTGGAATTGTTACATCATTTTAATGATATTGAATATTTCGAGGGAGGATGCAATTTAATTCTTAATAAGATGGGAAGCCGACCTAAACCTGCCTACCTACTACTACTACTAGGCTACGAAGTCTATTCTGCAACCAGAACTTTTTCCAATGCATCGATTTGTCTATGTTGTTTTGGCCGAATTTTTAATAACAAAGATTTATGATATTTAATCATAAGTAAATAAAAATAAAAATGGACGATGTTATAAACACCGATCAATTTCTCTTTTTAATTGATCAGTATTGCAAACACGAGCCATTCATTTTTTTGAGTTGACCGACACCTTTGACCGGGCTTTAGTGTTCCTCTTTGCGGCGTCATTCTTGAATATATTATAAATATAAATACAAAAATGCTGAATAAATTTGTATTTGAACATATTTACTAAAGAGTCTGTTTCGTACGCAACACATCTTCCGAAATAAGCAGAAATAAGACTTGTTACACACAAAAAAAAACATATCAAATTGTAAGGTGGAAGAGCATGAAGAAAATTAGAATATTTTTCTTCCAGCTATTTGGTGGAAGTTAGAGATTTGACAACGGTCCGGTTCGGGCCGGGTAGGTCCAAATCTGTCCGGTCCAACGGATTGACCGATCTACGATTTGGTCGGTTCAACGGATTGGCCGGATCGAGTTTTCACGGGTTCAAATTTTGTAGGTCAGTCGCAATCCGTCTTAGGTCCATGGATCGACGGACCGGCGAATTTGAGGTGGGTTCGAGTTGGATTGGTCAGGTGACCGGTTTTTTTTATTTTCGGAAAATACCAAAAAATAAAAAATCAAAGTAAAATGCAAAAAAATTACAAAAATCAAAAATAAAATGTCAAAGATAAAAAATCTGTTAAGTTTATTTTATAATTTGAAAATTCAAATAATTTGTTAAAAAAATATAATGAAATATGAATGGCAGATTAACGATGGATTAATGGCAGGTTAAAGACTGTTAATGGCGAGTTAAGATGAGTTAGGCGGGTCGAGTCTGTCCGGACTGGTCCAATTCCGTGTCGAATTTAAGTCGGTTTTTTTTTCCAAAAATCTTGACTGCAACCCATATTGACCACCGGTTTTTTGAGGCGAATCCGCATGAAATTGCCCTTGAGTTGGACTGGACCAAATCGCGACTTCGAATTTCTCGAACAGAATCAGACCCATTCGAGTTTTGTCTACTCTAGTGGAAGTTCACTTCTTCCACAATAAGCTCAAAAGGTTTTATCTCATTTATTACGAATATACCCCTGAATCTTCCTCTCTTTGTTTTGTTTATTATTTTCTTCAATAACTTTCTACTTCTTAGATATATCAAACACAATCGGAACAGCCCTAAACAAAGTTCAGATTTGTCAACCAGAAATTGTCAAAAACGAGAGAAATCATCTTTTTATTACATACTTTTTTTATTAAATTTATTAGATACGTTAAATTTAGCCAGTACCGTAATTTTGTTAGAAGATCTTCTATTTGATGATGCATATTGGAACAGAGAGAATAAAAATCTTGTTGGTTTGATGCTTTCTATGTTTCATTACTTAATTTTTCC
Source organism: Eleocharis quinqueflora (assembly GCA_964058865.1). Taxonomy (NCBI): domain Eukaryota; kingdom Viridiplantae; phylum Streptophyta; class Magnoliopsida; order Poales; family Cyperaceae; genus Eleocharis; species Eleocharis quinqueflora. The sequence goes on from CAXKVX010002387.1 coordinate 42,576, forward strand.
CTTTTTTTTGAATTTGTGTTGCATTAATTTCTGTTGCCAAAACGAGGTTTTGACAGCAATAAGCCAGCGAGCAATTTTAAACCTAGCATGCAGAGCAACTCCAAATAAATCCCTCTATATACAAAGCATCACCTCATACTCCGACTAAACCATCGCACTAGCAAACAGTACTACTCTACTACTCTCGCTTAAAAAAGAAAAAAAGAAACAACAAAGAAAGGTAATTACATATTGAGAAGGGAAGAGAGGAGAGATCGAAATTGAATGGAAACTGTTATTCACCAAAAAGGTGAGGAGAGAAACATGTATTTCCAAATGCCTCTTCACTATCCAAGGTACACAAAGAAGGAATACGAAGAGATGCCTGAGTGGCAACTCGACCGCCTCCTTGCACAGTACGGTTTGGCGGTGACTGGAGATGTCGGTTCCAAGAGGGGCTTTGCAATTGGTGCATTTCTCTGGGCATAGAGAAACGCATGGAGATCTCAGTTTCAAAAGGTTCTTCGCAATAATTGGTGCATTTCTCTTGTCATAGAGAGATGCATAGTCGGTACGAGATGTTCTTGTGTGATTGTATGATGTTAGAAATTTGTTTGTTAACCAGGTTGGTTGGTTCGTAGGTTCGTGGCTTTAAATTTTGATCGTATTATTTATGTATTCCAGTTTTGATTGTACTTTGAGTAGAGAAATTAATTGCGGCTTTGTTGTAACTTGAGAGATTATATTAAATGAAATTTTGTTACTTTCACTCTCTTCATTAAGTATATACTCTCTCTTTTTTTTGCTTATATCGCCCGTACAAACTCGAGTTTATTTAAACTTTTCTTTGGTAAACTTTACTAACAATTAACTGATTGGATCATTGGAGTATGCATGATTATACGGAGAAGGCTAGAAAGAGAACAATCTTTCAAAATTGATACAATTTCAGTATACTTACCCTTTGAAAAAAAAGTAATTTCGGTACGAGAACAACATCACTTAAAATTACAAATCAAACACTTGCAAAATATATAAGACTCAGATTACAACTTAGGTTGCCTATTTTCAATTTATTTTCAAATAAGATTTGTGTGTATTAATCAATCTCCTTAGTCATTACTAGTGCTTGTAAGGCGGTTTTTAACATTTAATATTGTCGCTGTCAAATTTACTCAACTTGTTAAAATTAATTCCATATAGAGCATGCAAAGTCGCATATGAATCCAGAATATTCTTGACTGGAAACTTTTCTAATGACTAAAAGAGTTTAGAATAGGAAGGAGAAGAAGAAGAGCAGAAAAGATTTTCTTGAATTTGATTTCTTTAATCCACTCTTACAATGATCTGATAGCTCCTTTATATAGAGATTCAGCTAGAGAAACATCTAGAATTATATACAGAGTTTTGATCTAAACCAATCTGGACCATCCATTCATTAACTAACTTAAAACACGGAGCCGTTCGATTTAACTGTCTGGCGAACTCTTCAGTCTGCAGCTCACCGTTTCCTCCAAACTGGATTTGTCCAATTCATCCGTCTAGTGATCTTTAACACGCCCCCGCAAGCTAAACGGGTTGGGAAACACGTGCAGCTTGTCCCTGAGAAATCCAAAACGAGCTTTGGCTAGACTTTTAGTGAAGAAGTCTCCGATTTGATCATTTGAGCAGATGAAACGAACACCAATCTTCTTGGCTTGCACTAATTCTCTGACAAAGTGGAAATCGAGTTCAATATGCTTTGTGCGAGCTCGAAAAGCAGAATTTGCAGCTAAAAAGGTCGCTCCCAAGTTGTCACACCATAAAATCGGATGGTGAGATGATTTGTGCCCAATTTCTTGAAGAAGGGACTGAAGCCAGACCACCTCTTGTGTTGTTACCGCCATGCTGCGATATTCAGCTTCAGTTGAAGATTTTGCAACTGTTGCTTGTTTCTTCGAGGACCAAGAAACTAAGTTTAGACCCATGTAGATAGCATATCCAGTGGTGGAACGCATGTCATCGGGGCACCCAGTCCAATCAGCATCGCAGAAGGCACTGATTGATAAGTCAGCTGAAGGGTAAAATTGGAGGCCATAGTGAAGAGTCCCTTGAATATATCTGAGGATTCTTTTGACCAGAGACCAGTGCAAATCAGTGGGGGTTGCCATGTATTGGGAAGCTTTGTTGACTGCAAAGGTAAGGTCTGGTCGGGTAATTGTGGCATACTGCAGAGCTCCCACAGTAGATCTGTACTGATAGACATTGTCCATTGGTTGACCAGCAAGCTTTGAGGGTTGCACACCACACTCCATAGGTGTCTGGCAAGGTTTTGCTCCTGACATAGCAGCTTTGTCTATGATGGATTGGAGATATCTTGTCTGAGACAAGTGAAGAGTTCCATTGTTTGAAGAAACTTCAATGCCTAGAAAATAGTGTAAGTGACCTAGGTCTTTGATTGAGAATTGAGCATCCATAGACTTCATGAGATTCTCAATGTGCTTTGGAGAGTTCCCAGTCAGGATAATATCATCTACATAGATGAGAACATAAAGAGAGATGAAGTTGTTAGAATAAATGAACAAGGAAGGATCAGAAATAGAGGCCTTGAACTTGTGATGCTCCAGAAATGATTTGAGCTTGGAAAACCAGGCTCTAGGAGCCTATTTGAGCCCATATAAAGCTTTGTTTAATTTGCACACCATATGAGGATGTAGAGGATCAGAGAAACCCGGGGGCTGTTCCATGAAAACTGTTTCTTCAAGCTCTCCATGGAGGAAAGCATTATTCACATCGAGCTGATGCAAACTCCACTGTTGAGAAAGGGCAATAGTGAGAATTACTCTTATAGTTGTGGGTTTGACCACAGGACTAAAAGTTTCAAAATAATCCACACCCTCCTGTTGAGTATACCCTTTAGTCACCAGCCTTGCTTTGTACCGTTCAATTGTCCCATCAGCTTTGTCCTTTGTTTTGAATAGCCATTTGGCTCCTATGATATGAGCATCATCAGGTGGTAACACTAATTCCCATGTAGAGTTTTGAGCAAGAGCAGACAGCTTAGCTGCCATAGCCTCTCTCCAATGAGGGATTTTGACAGCCTGAGTAAAGCAAGAAGGTTCTATTTCAACAGCCTTTGTTTGTGATGCAGTGTAGAGCTGATGATCTGGGAAACTTTTAGGTCTGAGTGAGTTTGATTTGGTTCTGGTAATCATGGGATGAGAAGTTGAGGAAGGATTGTTGGTGCCAGAAGAAGGCAAAAGTTGTTGATCATCATGGTGGGAAGAATCAGTATTAGAAGCATGGTCAAGAGTCTCTATAGTTTGAGGTTGAGCTGTAAAAGGAGGCTCAGGTAGAACAGTCAAGGAAATGGGTTCTTGAGTGTCAGTCTGAGAAGAAAAAGGACTGAAGGTATGAAGATAAGTAAAAGGTAAATCATGCTCATCAAAAATGACATGCCTAGAGATGTACATTTTGTGAGTTTCAGGATGAAGACAGAAATACCCTTTATGAGTTTGTGAATAGCCCATGAAAATGCATTTGTCAGATCTTTGCTCTAACTTGTGCTTTGTATAAGGTCTTAACCAAGGGTAGGCAGCACAACCAATGACATGAAGGAATTGATAGTCTGGGGGCTTCTGAAAAAGTGTCTCAAATGGTGAGATTGAGCTACCAGTGTGAGGTAACCTGTTGATAACAAAGGTGATGCTTTGAAAAATTGTGTCCCAGTAAAGAAGAGGGATTGCAGCATGAAACATGGTTGCCAAACTGAGCTCAACCAGATGCCTGTGCTTCCTTTCAGCCAGGCCATTTTGTTGCGGCGTATATGGGCAAGAAACTCTATATGTTATGTTAGGAAATTGAGTCATGATGGGCTTATATTCAGACCCTCCATCACATTGAAAAGATTTAATATCAGTTCCCAAAAGAGTTTCAACTTTGCATTTGAAAAGTGCAAAGATTTTAGGAATCTCAGATTTTGCACAACAGGGAAAGATCCAACAAAATTTAGAAAAGTCATCAATGAATAGTACATAGTATCTGTTCCCATTGTGAGAGAGTACAGGAGATGGGCCCCACACGTCAGAGTGTACTAATTCCAGGAGTTTAGTAGAAGAAGAACTAGAACTAGCAAAAGGCAATCTATGTGCCTTTGCTTTATTACAATCTGAACAAAAACTAAATTTTGCAGAATTAAAGGTAATATGGCTAGATCTTTTTAGGTTTTCAACAAGAGCAGGTGCACAATGAGCCAATCTATAGTGCCACAGTTCAGCAGAATCAGAAGATGTGAGAAGAGCATGGTGTTTCTTGGTAGAAGTAAGCTGGTACAACCCATTAAGCAAGGTGCCATGCAGCAGGATCCTTTTGGTCTCCTGATCCTTAACAAAGCATGAATTTTGTGAGAACTCAACGAATACATCATTATCCTTAATCAACTGAGAAACACTAAGAAGATTCTTAGTTAAAGAAGGAACATGAAGTACATTAGTGAGTAAAAGAGGGGTACTGGTAGTGATTAAGTAAGCAGTACCTTTGTTAGCAATGGTTAACCCAGTTCCATTACCAATGTGAACAGACTCATTTCCAGTGTAGGGTTGAAAAGATGAAAGATGAGTAAGATCAGGGGTAACATGGGTAGATGCACCTGAGTCCAAGAACCATTGTTCTTGAGGAGACGGATGAGGTTCAGCAAGAAGAGCTTGAGCATGTGTTGATGCAGAAGTGATTGGAGCTGTGGATCCAGAGTAGGTGATGTCAAACCTGTGATAGCATTTTGTTGCAGTGTGACCCCATTTGTCACAGATCTTACATTGGATCTGAGGTTGATTGGGATTATTCTGGCGCGGTTTTCCTTTTCCCTTATAACTACCCTTACCTTTGTAAGAGTTCTGCCTGTACTGATTTGCTCCAGGATTTGTTTGTGCATTGCCTTGTGCAATTTGATAATTGCTAGGAAATCGTGACTGAGAGTAAAGTGCAACTGGATCTTGACCAGTCAAGGAGCTCAACTGAAGATTAAGGGGGTTTGAACTTTGATTTTGAGTCAAGGTATAGTTCACATTTGAAGAGGTGAGAGATCTAAGGTTAGTTTGCAGTCGAGCTTCATGTGCTAGAAGTAATCCATGCAATTCTTGCATAGTAGGAAAAGACTGACGCATTGATAAAGCAGTTACAAAATTCTCATACTCAGATCCAAGTCCTTGTAGAGTATAAAGAACAAGATCTTGATCAGAAACGATTGTACCTATACCTTGAAGCCTGTCGGCCAGAGATTGCATGTGATGCAAGAACTGATAGCAAGAAGCTCCTCCTTTCTTGGAGGTTTGCAATTGAAGCTTCAAATCAAGGATTTTTGCCATTGATTGGCTGGAATGCATCAGATCCAGTGATCTCCATAGATCGAAGGATGTTTCACACCTAGCCACTTGTTGTAAGATCGGTGCAGAGATGGAACTGAAAAGCCAGGCAAGGATCAATTGGTCCTGCTGTTGCCAGAGTTGAAATGAAGGATTTTGTGAAGCTGTTCCTGCTGTATCAGTTACAAATGGATCTGGTGGAGGTCTTGTGCCATCGACAAATCCAAGAAGTCCATGCCCTCTCAACACCGGTGTGATTTGAGATTTCCATAAGAGATGATTCTCTTGATTGAGAATCGTATGGATTTGATGAGTAAAGTGAATCGGGTGGGAGGAAGGAGTAGGAAGCAGTGCATTTGCTGCCATGACGAGCGTGTGCTCAGCGATTAGGCTCTGATACCATAAAAGAGTTTAGAATAGAAAGGAGAAGAAGAAGAGCAGAAAAGATTTGCTTGAATTTGATTTCTTTAATCCACTCTTACAATGATCTGATAGCTCCTTTATATAGAGATTCAACTAGAGAAACATCTAGAATTATATACAGAGTTTTGATCTAAACCAATATGGACCATCCATTCATTAACTAACTTAAAACACGGAGCCGTTCGATTTAACTGTCTGGCGAACTCTTCAGTCTGCAGCTCACCGTTTACTCCAAACTGGATTTGTCCAGTTCGTCCGTCTGGTGATCTTTAACATTCTAATGACATTTCCATAATTCCATGTAGCAAAAGGTAAATAAAGAATGGACAGAAAAAGAAAAGGATTCACGAGCTTTCTCTGATTTGTGCCCCTTTTAATAAAAGCTCGTCGGTACCAGTACGAATTTCAAAGAAAAAAAAAAGTTAAACCGCACCTTATCCTGAGCCTGCAAACGAATAGAACAAAAACTAATTAATTTTGGTTTGAATTTGATTTTAAACTTATTTGAAATTAGTTTGATTTGAAATGAAATATTATTCGGACGAACTCTGTATAGTTTAAAAATTTGAGTTTAATTCGATAATGATTCAAATTGGATTGATTTGATTTGAAATTAATTTCGAACTGAAATCGAACGAATTAATTTGATTTTTTTCAAATAAAATGTGAACAAACTATGAACTATACATTTTTCTTACAGCTTCTTAGCTAGACAATCTTGAAGTAGTAGAAGAATAAGACGAAGAACAGTAATATTATCTAATAGAAGAGATCATAAGAGAGTGAAAAGTAGAATACTGACATTGAAGAGAGCGAGTGTGAATCAAGATTCGAAGTATAATAGTCAGCGAACAACATTCAGACGAACTCTACATATTTTGAGTTTGACTTGATACTGATTCGAATCAAACTTATTTGATTTGAAATTAATTTTAAAGTAAAATCGAATAAACTAATTTTGAACTTTATCGAATCAAATACTAACGAATTACGAAGTACGGACTTTTCTTGCAGCTCACCTCATACTCAACTAGAATTGAAGAAAATTTATAACTATTATTATTTATTAGTCTATACGCATGACGACATGCAAGCGTTTTTAAAATACAACAGAATATCACTTTTAACCTACGAATTTTTAACCTTTTAAAATTTTGATTTCAAAATAAAGAACTTCTTAAGTTTCAACTAATTAAAATGTATTAGTTTCGCATATTCCAAAATTTCAAGATTTAATACTATATATCCTTTGAAATGTGAAAATGTAACTTTTTTCAAACTTGAAAATACCTAGGCTATTTTTTCAGGAACTACTTATGAAATACAAGGATTATTAGGTTTTGAAGTAACAATATTAAAAATTGGGGAAAACATGAAATATAACTTTGTAAAAATAAGTTCAACACACATAAAAAAATAGTAATATATCAAACGTGCATGTAAAGATGGCATTACTAATTAATTTATTTGTCTGCAATGTTAAGCATTTTGTTTCTAAAATTATAAAAATTAAATTTTTTTATCAGATCAGCATGCAATATAGCATTTTTCACATTAATTTCATGTTAGTTTTATTTCTATAATTTTTAACTTGCTAACTTGACAGGAAATAATTAATTTTCAATATTATCAAAGAGTCCAATCTTTCACAATCACAAGGATGAAGATGTTCATACTACTTGCAAATGAATTATACACAATTTGATTACACTTTTGAACATTTTGCTAATTTATTAATTTACTAAACTAACAAACATTCCAATTAAAATAATTAAAATTGCAAGTGTCGCGAAGCTAGTGAATTGAAAATGGACAAGACCGGACTGGGCCGGTCCAAACCCGCTCTGGTACACGGGTTGGCCAAGCCAAGTTTTGACGAAATTTTTTTTAGGCCGACTGTAATCCATCTAAGGCTCATGTGTTGGTGTACCGATGAGTTTGGGTCGGGTTAGACGGAGTACGATCCGGGTCGGGTTGGCCGGTTTGGCTAGTTTTTTTAATATAATGGGTTCTTCCTGATTTTCGAATTTGGACAGATTTTGTATTGGTTTGCCCAAGTTTTGTACGGGTTTGATCAAATTTGCATGTGTTTGGTCGGGTCTGCATGAATTTTGCACGAATTAATGACCGAGTAATAACGAATTAGACAGATTGGATCGAGTCGGACTGAGTTTAATACTTGTTTCTTCCAACAAGAATTATCATTATCCGTCTTAGATCCTCATTTTTTCTGACAGATTTGCACAAATTTGCTTTCAAATCAAGCCGGTTCGAACCGCATCCCTGTGTTTTGCAGGCCCGACTCGATTAGATTTTGTCAAATTCCTGCGCGAAACATTTGCAATTTATTTCTAAGCGGAATAGAGATGCTCTTGTTATTCATATTTGCGTGCAAAATAAGCAAGCTCATAAACTTTCACTGTTCAGACATTATCCTGTTGCATCCGTTGCATTTTGCACCTCAGAAAAGTTTCGTAATTAATGCCTAAAAAAAGGCAGAGGACGACCGATTCCATGGGTCCATTTGCAGTGAAATGAACATATATATGCTATATATTAAGTATCTATGTTCGAACTACGGTTGAGATTTAATCTCATATTTTCGGAGTTAATACAAGTCGTTCAATCCCTCACGAACAGCTTTGCTTGGTGCTTCACTCCGCTCATAACTCCACTCGCTGCTTCGTTGTACCTCCAACTAGAGGTGTGATAAGGTCCCCGGGGGCGGACCCGCCCGTGACCCGACCCGTGCCCGACCCGTGTCCCGACCCGTGCCCGACCCATGCCCGTGGTAGACCCGTGTCCGACCCGTGAAAAATGGACCCACGGGTTTTGGGTGGGACGGGACGCCCTCTTGACCGTTGGACCCGTGCTAGACCCGACCCGCCGGACCCTTGACCCGACCCGTGCCCGACCCTTGACCCGACCCGTGCCCGACTCGTGCCCGACCCGTGCCCGACTCGTGCCCGACCCGTGCCCGACTCGTGCCCGACCCGTGCCCGACTCGTGCCCGACCCGTGCCCGACTCGTGCCCGACCCGTGCCCGACCCTTGGACCCTTGAACCCGACCCCCGGACCCTTGAAATGATTGAAATGATAGAAATGCTTTATGTCACTTCTAAATTCAAAAAAATTCGAAAATATTCTCAGAAAATTCAAAAAATTTCAAATTTCAAATTCACCATACCTCTCTATAAATAACACCCTCCACTCTCACTTATTTCACACATCTATCTCTCATTCTCTCTTTCAAATTCTCAATAATCACTACTCAATTCTCAATTTACTTTCATAATTTTAATATATAAGTTATAACTTCTAAGTTTATAATAATACTTTTAGATATATTAATTAGGTTTAAATATTTAAATTGTTAATTTATATTTATTCTCTCATCATACACCATCCGTGCAAAGGTACGTTTAAGATTTTAAGTTACAATTTACATTTAATTCTCGAATTTATATTTTTTTACGTAACAATTTTGATTCTTATCAAATTTTATTATTTCTAACTCACATTTTAATTAACATACAATTTGTAATTCACATTTTTATTCTTTAATAACTTCTAAGTTACATTTTTTATTTTCAATTGTAAATTAATTTATTAATTTATAAAAAAAATTCGACATATTTTTTAGTATTATGTGAACAAAATTTGACAATATTATTTGAGTATTATTTGAACAAAATTTGACAATACAATCTTTGTTCTTCTATTTTTAATTCACATTTAATTCACGCTTTTTTATTATTTCTAACTCACATTTTACAATATTATTTCTTTTTTTTCAATTTTAGATATGGCATCTCAAGAACCAAATCCTAGCATTTCGGTTGAAGAAACAATACGAAGGATGAGTGTTGAGCTATTCGGTGAGGATAATCCCCATCCCCCAACACAATATGCAAACATAAACCCCCAAACACATCCACAATTTTATCAACAACAACCACAATTTTATCCACCTCCACGACATGCAAACCTCCCATTATATCCTCAACACACTTATTTAGCACAAGATGTTAATGTTCCACCGACTCAAGCCCCTCCACCAACGATTCAAACTCAAGCTGAAATTGTCCCTCCACCATCATCTGTCGACGAAAGTATTCCTCCATCGTCGCAGCCATCATCAAATCCATCGCTAGAAATCCAAGAAGTAGAAGTGGATC
>CAXKVX010002388.1:0-53011 GCA_964058865.1 Eleocharis quinqueflora
AGATGGCAACAACGGTCCTCTATAAGATGGCTGAAATTGGGGGATAACAACACCAGATACTTTCACACAGTAGCAACTCAAAAACGCAAGACAAACACAATATCGTACCTAAAGATAGGAGAGCAAGAAAGAGAGATTATGGAACCTAGGGAAATCTCACAAGCCTTCACTAATCTCTACAAGGACATAATGGGAAACAAAATCAGAACCGATAAGATACCTGAAGGTTTGATACAACAAGCACATATGGAGGAACTCAGTCAACTAAGCAATCCGTTTACAATGGAGGAAATAAAACAAGGGGTCTCCTCGCTAGCAAAGGGCAAAGCCTCGGGGCCAGATGGTTTCCCATCGAAATTCCTTCAACGATACTGGGATATCGTGGGGCCACAAATAAGCAAAGCCATCATCTCATTTCAAAATAATGAATTGGACTTATGGAGATTAAACAAGGCAACAATCTCCATCATCCCAAAAAACCAAAGTGCACACAAATTGGATGACTTTCGACCAATCAGTGTCCTCACGGTGATACCTAAACTCATCTCCAAACTTCTAGCTACCCGTCTACAGAGGGTGCTCCCACAGATTGTGACATGTACACAATCGGCATTTGTCAAGGGAAGGAGCTTGACTGATACATTTCTGATGGCTAGAGAAGCACTCATCTTGAGGAACAAACTATCGATCCCTACGATAGTTTACAAAGTAGACTTTCGAAAGGCATTTGATACAATATCATGTGATTTCCTACTTGACCTACTACACGCAAATGGCTTTCCACCAGGATGGATCAATTGGATCAAAAACATCCTCATCTCCTCATCCTCAGCAGTACGAGTCAACGGAATGACATGGCCTTTCTTCTTTCACCAAAGAGGTCTGAGACAAGGGGACCCCCTATCACCGCTACTTTTCATTCTAGCGGCAGATACCCTGCAAGCACTACTAGACAAGGAAAGGGCAACATTGTATATCACTTTGCCGACCATGGGAACCACGACATTACAATTTGCAGACAACACACTAATCATAACCGACGCACACCCAAACAACTTAAGGAAAATCAAAGAGATCCTAAGGAATTATGCATCAATGTCAGGGTTGGACATCAATCCAACCAAAAGTGCGTTTGCACCATTGAGAGTGCCAGGGGAGATACACAATACTCTTGCAGAAATAATGGAGTGTCAAGCACAGCCGCTACCCATGAAATATTTGGGGCTACCACTAACGATCAAACGACCAACCAAGGAAATGTTCTTACCTATTCTAACAGCTATACAGGCAAAGTTACAATGTTGGAAAAGGGAAGCTACTCTCCAAAGGAGGACGATTAATCCTGGTAAACTCGGTCATAAATGCACTTCCGCTGCATTTCATGCAAGCGTTCATGCTTCCCACTTGGCTGATCAAACATATAGAGAGATGTAAGATGAGGTTTTTCTGGAAAGGTGACATAACACCATCACAGGGAGGGCATCTAGTAAATTGGAATACAGTTTGTTTACCAAGGAAAAATGGGGGTCTTGGTATTCTAGATCTAAAGACTCTCAACACATCACTCCTTCTTAAGTGGATCTGGCATATATTCAGCCAACAAAACTCTCTCTTTGCTATCTTCGTGCGTGCTCACTATGACTTACCAGAAGCACAAGAACTAATCAACGGGCGAGTCACTCGAGACGGAATCCCCTCTTTCTTCCTAAGGAGCTTATTACCATTCATACAATTTTATCATTCATCCACCAAGGTGGAGGATGACTCCGTAAAATGGACATGGACAACATCGGGGAAATTCACAACAAATTCGGCATACAAGGCGCTAATAAACCCAGGGGTTTATGCACGATCAAACGACATTATCTGGAAGCCAGTAGCACCGCTCAAAGTCAAAATATTCGTATGGACCCTTCTCAAGGATATACTTCCTACCATAGCTAATTTACACGGCCTTTACAGGGGACAAAGTGATAGGTGCGTCATGTGTAACGAAGAAACACTGGAGACAACAACCCACTTATTCCTCCTGTGCCCCTATGCCAATCGAATATGGACCCTCAGGACACCACGTGCAGCCAGCCTTAGAAAAGATTCGATCTTTGACTTCTGGATAGATGGTCGATCACATCTTCGACAAGAGGCAACAAGAGAATGGGACATACAAATGCACTCGACACTTTGGTCGGTTTGGAAGGAGCGCAATCGCAGAATTTTTCAGAGTGTTACAAGAACCCACGACCTAATCAACATAGAAATTACAAGAAATATTGGAGCATGGATATCCTGAGAGAATAGGGTTTTTTTTTTTCAAACTTGTAACAAATAAGTTTGCAATAAAATATTGTAGACATATGTCTACCTTTCAAAAAAAGACTGACATTTTTTTTGTTCAAAGATAATATAAAATTAACTCTTCTTTGAATGTATTGAGTGCACTCTTTTTCAAGCAAAAACAAAAAATATCAACTCTATAAAGAGCAAAATTTAAATAATTTTTCTGCTAAAAGATCTAAAACATTGGTGTTGAGAAATGATATCATAATCTCAAAAGATTCACCATCAGTTGTAGGCAATAAATAAGCTACCAATCACTATACAAATGTATAGCTATAATTGGTACTTAACTTGTACCCTTAATGTAATTAGGCAACAAATTTTGTAAATTTTCGTTAAGAAAAATAGCCAACGGCTACGAGAGTAGAATATGCTATAAATATACATGTATAGAGAACTTGTACATCAGAATTCAATATACATATATTCATATTGTTCATCCATAACGTGATTAATAGTCGCGCCCCTAAGGAATTTTCGATTTTTTCCTGAAATTAAGGCATTCTGCATGTGCTTTTGCAGTTGTGGGCCCGGGCACTTAGGGGCGCGACTATTAATCACGCCCCTATGATTCTGAATTTTTTTTTAAGAACTAATATATAATTTTTTATTATTTGTTAATATATCAATAAAAGTAGTATATTCATATAATATTTATTATTAAAGCAAATTAATGATAATTTCAATATACAATAAATTTTTAATATATGTATAGTTGTAATATAATACTATTAATTTGTCTTGTTAATTTTTTTGGATTAAGTTATAATTATTTGTACCCTTTAATATAATAATTAGTTAGTACTAATATATTACTTTTGGGTATTTGTTAATATATGTATATTAATATATATATATATATATATATATATATATATATATATATATATATATATATATATAGAGCATGGCTAAAATAATATGCATAGTACACCACATAACGTACTATGCGTCCATTTGTATTTAATTTGGTCATTAAATTGATATTTAAGTTGCTCAATAAATTCTTCATATCAAAATCTTGTAGGAAATAAAATTTCGTGATTTTTAGAGCTTTCTTGCTATTTTTTAAATATTTTTTAAAATCAGCCCAGAAATGGCACTTTTGTAGTATTAAATCTGGACTGTTTTTAAAAAATATTTAAAAAAATAGCTAGAAAGCTCTAAAAATCACGAAATTTGATTTCCTACAATTTTTTCATATGAAGAATTTATTGAGCAACTTAAATCTTAATTTAATGACCTATATCTATATGCATAGTACAAAATGGGGTGTACTATGCATATTATTTTAGCCATGCTCATATATATATATATATATATACTACAATTATTATTAAGCAAATTAATAGTCATGCCCCTATGTTTTACTGATATTTTTTCTGGCTAAGTTATTATTCATACATTATTTATTATTAAGCAAATTAATATATGTATAGTTATAATATAATACTATTAAATATTACATATGTTATTTATACACAATATGTTACAAGAAATAATAAATTGATGATATATTGAAGATATAACAAAATTAAAGTATATTCTCAAACCACATTAAGATATAATAACATAAATTAAAGTTCATAAAATCCTCAAACACAAAATATTTTGCAATAATCTCCAAGATAAACATACATATCCAAGTCTCCTAAATAAACATACATATCCAAATGTTTGAGATACACGTACAAACTAATTAATAATGCATGAAACAAAATTACATAATCTTAAACTAAATAAAAGAACAAGCTTCATCTTCTCCTTGCTAATTACCTGCGATAACAAACTCTCAAGCATTACAAAATTGAAACCAATGTTGTTTTGTGAAATAAATAATACTAGTATTACCTTCGTCGTTTGGGGGTGCAGTGCAAGTGCGCCTGCTGTGTCCTGTTTGTTTGCATCGCCCACAAGTGTATGCTTGTCGATGTGTATTCTCTTCATCCATTTCATTTCTAATCCTTATATGTTGACGTCTCTCCTTCTTAACAGCATACCTTGTCGGGTCCGGCACTAGCTTTGGTCGTGGAATTTCAGGCCATGTGTCACAATTGCCGAATGGCTCAAATTTTGGCGTCCATGTTGCCATCAACTCTTGAACGCGATAAACAGGAGATACGCACACATTGCTACTTATGCCCCCTTGAGCACAACATGCTACGATATGAGAACAAGGGATACCTGTTAGTTGCGGTTTTTGACAAGTGCATGTACCCCCGGGCACTTCTAACCGCACTGTATGTATTCTATTCCCTTTGATCTTGTTCCCAACGAATCTTTGACCTGTTTGAACCTCATATTTTCGCTCGTTCCGGTACGCTCGCACCGTATGTGTATTTCCCCTTAATCTTCGCTCCTCTAGTAACGCTTGGATTTTAGGAGAGAAGAGGAAACCTTGTTCAATTGTTTTTTTTTGCTTTTGCCCGTCTTTCAACAAAGTATTTGACTGACTTGTAGAATGTGATTTCAACAAGAGAAGTAACCGGTAACTCACGTGCTTCTTTGAAAACATTATTAAGGGATTCTGATCCGTTTGTTGTCATCATCCCCATTCTATGGCCTCCTTCATCGAATGAAAGAGCCCATAAGTCAAAACGCGGTGCATTGTTCCTTCCAACATCGTTCGGATCCCTACCAATATCCTCAAGCCATGTTGCAGCGTCGGGGCATTTTTCGCGAATACGACTAAGCCTCATTAGAAACTTTCTCTTTTGATTTTGTTTCATTGCTTGCCTCAAGATCTGTGTTAATTTTTTGTTGGTAAATTCTTTAGTGAAATTTTGACATATGTGCCTTGAACAATATCGATGAAAGGCATGTCCATCTTGGGTGCTCCAACCCAGGTCTGGCTCACTAAAAACCCGCAAGATACTCTTGTGATGATCAGAGAGTACTGTCACAACTCGTGATCCAACCACTTCCCTACGAACAAATTTCATGAAATCCTCCCAAGATTTGTTGTTCTCGGTATCAACCAACGCGAATGCAAGGGGCACCAACTGATCTTCTGCGTCGAAGCCACATGCAACTAACATCTTCCCCTTATACCGCCCAGACAAATGTGTACCGTCAATTCCTATAACAGGTTTGCAGTGCCTGAAGGCCTGTATTGCCGGACCATATGCCCAACACACTGCTTGAAATAATCTTTCATTTGGATCATTTGTGGGGGCAGTAAACCACTCAATCACTGTACCCGGGTTTGTTCTTTGTATGGAATTAAGTAAGGGCACGATTAAATCATAAGCTTGCCTCCAACCTCCGAACAATTGCGCTATTGCGATCTCTTTTGCACGCCAACACTTGAGATAAGGAGCCTTGAAATTATATCTCTGCTCAATTGCAATCTTGATGTCTTTTATAGTAAACCTTACATTTCCCTTAACACTTTCTCTGATTATGGAAGCCATGAATGGAGACGTTAAGTGCGGATGCTCCAACCTATCTCCCGACATAACACATTCATGCGGACCTTGCCTTGTATTAATAATAAAAGCATCATCACTTAGCCTTCTTGATGCATACAACCTCCGATTGCAATTTTGGTCGGTGCACTCGATTGTATACACGCTTTTATTGGACTCTCTCTTCTTAAACGTGTGGTTCGATTTGATGTGAAAATCATGCACAACCCATTTTAGATGATCCTTTGACCAAAAACATTGTCCCACTGCCAAACCATCTTTTGTGACATACCCTTTGTCGTCAAAGTAATTGCCATCACCAATTATATCGATGATTGCATTAATATTATTCCACGAAGCTATTGGATGAGAATCGGTTCGGTCCCGTAATGGCCATGTTATCATGGTCAGAGAAGTCTCTTCTTCAGAATTATAATTAGAGTCTTCGAAAGGTGTAAAATCCATATTCATGAAAGCATCATTACCACACGTATTTCCAATTGGGCTTGCATCTTGGTTCACTAATATCTCAACCCGTTCTGCCGGGTTAATTTCATCCAACCCAACATTAAATTCGAAATCCTCATAATCCTCTTCTTCCTCTGGAATCGATTGATTTCGACTTGAGGTTGCATTCGGTTCATAACAATTGGTACGAACATATGCATCTGGCATTCTACAAGCTATTAGTTCAACATACTCATTTGGGGTTTCGTAAGCACGACTACCACTTGCACAACCCTGGTTTAGGGTTTCCGTAGCTCGACTACTGCTTGCACAACCATGATTTAGGGCCTCATGACCTTGACTGCCACTCGAAAAACCTTGATTTGTGGTATATCGAAGAACTTTTGGCTCAACGTACAACTCAATCATTGCAACAGTACCAGGATGAACCGAATGGTTCACCATCAGTCTCCAAGTATCATTACTCAACAGTTGTAACTCAGTATAGAACATTACCGGAGGAGTTAGCTGTAATCCGGCATTGAACCTCCCTGATATCTCTAAAGCATGTGTTGAACTTGAAATCCCCATCCATCGGTACAGCTCCGTCTCCAGTTCACCGAGTGTTATGTCGTCATTCACTGTAAAACTACCGGTAGCTTTTTTCGAGTAATGCACACCATGAGGACCGTTCTGGATGGATCCTCCAATGTAGAAACTAATAATAAACATTTTATATGTAAGATTTTGGGAGGAGAAGTGTGAAAATTTGATTTAGGGTTTGTGGAGAGGAAGGGGCTGTTGGGAGAAGAAGAGATAAGATTGAAATAATGGTTGGAGAGAGAAGAAAAGAAAGATGCTGTTGTATATATTTTGTTCATTTAGGAGACATGTGGACCCCTCATCTGAAAAAAATCGTGCAAGATTCAGATTTATCTGCAAAAAAGGCATCTTCTTAGGGGCGCAACTAAATAATTGCGCCCCTATGTTAATTCAGAAAAAATGGTGAAAAATGCATCTTCTTACTAGGTTGTAATCTTTCTAATATATTTAAATAATAATAATAATAATAATAATAAGTATATAATAATATTAATATTTATAGTATTATATTACAAATATTAAAATTACAAATTTATTTTATGTTTAAATTATTATTAATTTGCTTAATAATAATTGTAGTATATATATATATTAATATACATATATTAACAAATACCCAAAAGTAATATATTAGTACTAACTAATTATTATATTAAAGGGTACAAATAATTATAACTTAACCCAAAAAAATTAACAAGACAAATTAATAGTATTATATTACAACTATACATATATTAAAAATTTATTGTATATTGAAATTATCATTAATTTACATTAATAATAAATATTATATGAATATACTACTTTTATTGATATATTAACAAATAATAAAAAATTATATATTAGTTCTTAAAAAAAAAATTCAGAATCATAGGGGCGTGATTAATAGTCGCGCCCCTAAGTGCCCGGGCCCACAACTGCAAAAGCACATGCAGAATGCCTTGATTTCAGGAAAAATCGAAAATTCCTTAGGGGCGCGACTATTAATCGCGCCCTTGGCCCTCTGTGCAATTATTAGGGTGTCTCTGGCTCTATCTGTTGAAATTTTTTGCTGCTTGGCCCTCTATGAAATTTTTCTAATTAAACATGGTCCCATTAATTAGTTCTTTAATGATGGCATTGGTCATGTCAGTTAGCATAGAGCACCGCGTAAAAGACAGTGTCAAGTTGGAGATGATCTCCTCCAAAATTGTCAAGAGCAATCAAAAATTCTAATACAGTGAAATTCCCGAGCAGATTTACTCTTGGTATG
This sequence comes from Eleocharis quinqueflora, assembly GCA_964058865.1. Lineage (NCBI taxonomy): Eukaryota > Viridiplantae > Streptophyta > Magnoliopsida > Poales > Cyperaceae > Eleocharis > Eleocharis quinqueflora. The sequence goes on from CAXKVX010002388.1 coordinate 8,047, forward strand.
GGGTCAGCTGCCCTACTAGATTTTGAAATCAGTATCGAAATATTAGTGAACTGAAAATTCTGCTCCCTCCTAGACTTCTATTTTGCCACCTCCAGAACGACTGATTACAACTAAAAGCAACAACTCTATCAATCCGACATTCACCAAATGAATCAACAAGATCAATTGATCTTAGCATGATTATTCAGTTCAATCTCTGCTCCAATTCTAGCACAAGTCCTTAATTGTGAAACCTCTCTTCAATTGTGAGATCAACTCTATCAAATTAACACCTCTCAATCCTTAGCAAAAGCTCTTTAACTCAAACTCTTACTGCAAACCAGACTAAACCAAAAAAAACGAACGCAAGGTTTTTATGTCAACTGTGATAGCAGCCCAGCTTCTTCCTAATAGAGATACTTCAAGCATCATTTACATTACTTGACAAAAAAAATCCTAGAATTCAACGGGATCTGGTGTTGCGCGGAACGGTGTAGCGTAGCATCTGAACCGTCCGATTTTTCACTGATTGTATCAAGATTCGTGCCAAATATAAATGCCTCCCTGATTTCCATTTCTGACGGTCGATCGCAAAATTAACGGTCGATCCGGACCGTCTATTTGTTGTAGCGCGCTACTACGCTTACGCTACGGTGCATTGTGTGAAGATCCGTCAATTCATGTCAACTCAAAAATCACTACCAAATTTGAATGGAATCTCTTTGGAATAAGTTGGAACCCTTGCAAAGATGAAAAAGCATCGTTAATAATTTAATATCCTCTCTTCAATTTTCCATCCATCTCCATCAGCCGTAATGGAATCTTTGGAAAAGTTTGTGTAGTGACAAATTAGTTCCTGATTTTCTTCCCAGTGTTCTAGCACTTTTCTAGAAGCACATAGCATAACTGTTTATAATTGTTTTTGTTAATTACAATTTTGAAATTTTTATATATATCGAATATATATGTATAGAAGACGACAATTTTATATTTATTATATTTTAATGCATCATTCATTGCTTTTTATAAATAGGAGTGATCACTTTTACAACTATTATTTTGACAATTTCGACCATAAAAATTCAAATAAATTAATAAAAAATTAATGACATATCTTGAACTTACAAATTAGTAGTGTTTTAAATTTAGTATGATTTGAGTATCATTTATTTTCATTATAGATATTTAATTGTTAACAACTAAAAATACATGAAACTTGATGGTTTTTGATAAAATATACAATTACATTCAAAGCGCACCAAATTAAAAACATGGTTAATCTATAAATTCTTTTTTTTTACTAATTATTAAATTTTCATTGTCAAGATTGTCAAGTGATTTTCTTCTTTTATAAGTCAAAGTTAGTGCATTCATACACGCACAAATTTTGTTAAATTTGTGAGTGCATGTACTTAAAACTTATAAAGTAAATGTGAAGTTGTAAAGACACTTATTCATTTACTTACTATGCTAATTCATAAATTCAATTACTACCGCTTATCTACGGCGGACGGAGAATGATAATTATCGATTGTAAAGTTTTTTTATTCATTGTTTATAGACTTACAACACACTCACAAAAAAAAAATCAGAAAATAAACTTAAAAGTCTTCTTTGAAAATAGCTTCCACTAGATAGATAGAAGTCTTATACCTTACCATAAGACTAGATAGAACTTGACAATTATCAATTGTAAAGTTGTTAATAGCGTTTAGCTATCCTAGTCTGTGAGGACAAAATTGGAAAATTACTCTGAAGCAGTGGCAGAACCAGTGGGACGTCAGGGTGGGCCCCGACTCTTCCTTTGGTCCAGAAAACTTTGAAATTCTTGTTTAATTTTTCATTTAAATTTAACTAAATGATAATATTTTAGTTAAAATTTTGATTAAAATTGAAAATTTTATTAAAAATTGTATAATTTGATAAAATTAAAATTTTGACATCTTTATAACATTAAAATTAAACGATACTTGCAAATCGGCCCTTCCTAATTTGATGTTCTGATTATGCCACTGCTCTGAAGTATAATATTATTTAACGTCTTGGATCGGCCACACAAAGAAAAGTGAAAATTGAAAGTGATTTTTAATCCTTGTTAGTTCAATCGTGTTCGTTTGAAAATAAAGAATAAAAGAGAGAGAGAGAATAAAAGATGAGCAAATTTTCTATTTGACTTTCTCAATAAAATTGAGAATTGACTCGTGATGGAAATGGAATAGAAGAGAGACACTAGCATACAAAAAGCAAAGTTTTGATGGTTACCATTAATGATGGAGATATTTTCTGAAGTTACTTTTAGTGATCTATTATTAAGCAACTATTCAATATTTTTACCATTGCAGACATGCCAATCGTCATTAAAAGTGGTGCATGTAAATTCCGGTCTGATTTAATTCTCCATTGTAAAATTGTTAATTTAACCAATTAATTTTTTTATTTCGTACTGTGTTTTTTCAAGTAAATGTAAGATTTTAATATTTAGTTTTACAAGCTAATTGAAACTTTAAATTAGAGGTGACAAAATATTAGTGCCTTTGAAAGACTAGTAGTAAATTAAGTACTAGACCATGGGAAATGTCACAATTTGGAAAGCCAGTACGCTGCATGTCACTGAGAGTCTGAGACTGTTGATTGTAGATTTTTTTCAGGAGTTCGAAATAATGCTTATTCTTTAAAAAAATTATCTTATATGATCATTTATACAAAAATATTTCAAATATATAATCATTTTTGAAAAAACACTCTAAATATATGATTTTTTTTATTTTTTTTTTCAAAAGATTCAACTGCACCTGAACGTGGCTCCGTCCCTGACCTCGATACTTAGCATAATCTAATAAGAATCGACACTTCCTGCACGGATGAGTCGCTCTTGTTTTTCTTCTTCATTTTTTGTCTTTTTTTTCTTTGCATTTGTTAATATTATTAGTTTTAGCAACATTTTTTACATTTATTAGATTTTTCGTATATTTTCTTTTCAAGAAAAGGCCTCCTGGACAAACATATATTTAATTATTTATTCAATGCTTTAAATTAATATATTAAATACATGTTACAAAAAAGTGGTTATTTTATCTCTCCTCCTTATTGAGGAGCTTAAATGATAAAACACTCAACGGTCCTGATTTAATTGTTTTTCGGCGGGTCGTATAAGAGCTATCCGATCAAATTTCCATCTGCAGTGCTTCTCAAGCAAATTTTGAACTTCAACACAATCATTCTCAGGAATTTGCTATTAGTTTGTAATAATCTAGAAGTCAATAATACGATAAATTATCATAAAGCTTTGTTCATGAATTGAGTGATTAATTAAACTGTCATTTTGTTACCTTGAGTATTATTGAATTTATGAATCATTCCTTTATCTGACTTGAGTCAATAACTGGAATTGTGAAACTTCATAATACAGATGATATATACTCTTAAAAGTCTCTAACCAAGGTAATTAGCAGGAACACTAATTTACCGTTACAAGGTTAGAATGTGGATTAAAAGATGGTTAAGTTTTACAAACCATAGACATGAGATGTCGTTTTAATCACATGAATACATGTTAGAGGAACATGGTATTTGACAGACCTCGAATGAAACATTAAATGGAATTGTGTACGTGTCACTAATGTTTTCATTCAGTGTTAAGTTCTAAAGTATGAGGTATTCATCTTTCCTACTAAGAGATGTGTATGTGTGATTGTTATCTAACGCTGTCGGTAAAACGCAGTCATAACGGTAACTTTTCGGTATACATAGCTTAGTTGAGGTAGTAATGGTTTACTGAAAGTACTATTGTCCCTCGTATCTTGATACGAGTTACAGTATCACTGGGCCCCTTGATAGAGTAAGATTATCTGCATGCGGTATAATTACAAGAGTAATTATATTTGATAAGTCTGCTCAAGATCGAGAAAATATTAAGTTTGCAAGGATGACACACACCTGCCTTGAAACTAATCTGATACTGTGAGACGAAAGAATTAACACGACTAAAATGTTTAGTGGATCGTGATATTGCATAAGTACAACATCGTCTGTGTAATTGGATGGTCATAGCGCAGATGTCAGATGCCTCCTATGATTATAGAAATTAAAATGGTTTTAATTCTATTTACCAACATAACACGGATCCTATTGGGTCACACCGCATAGGAGCTAAATCAGAGAATCTTAATGATTAATTATAAATAGTTATAATTAATATTATGATGATTATAATTAATTATATATGATATGATTAAATTATATATGTCATATAAGATGACAAGCAAAAACAACGGTTGAATTTATAAACGTATACGATACGTTGTATAAAATCATACCGCAACCAAACAAATACCAAACCCTGAGAAATATAATTGTTGAGAACAATTATATGTTTATGTATATTTATATATTTTTAATTTAGATTTTAATTATAGATTATGGTTTTGAATTTGGAATGAAAGTCATTATCAAATTAAAACCTTAATTAAAAATTAATTAAATTCGTAATTAAAAATAAATAAATATTAAAATTAAAAAAAAATGTGGTCGGCATGCCAACTTGTGGCATGAAAATATCAAAGTGTTGATATGTATGAAATGTCATCAAACTTATCCATAAGGGGTATTTTTGTCCTTTCACATTTTTAAGGGTAATTTTGGTAATTTGGCACCTCCTCATTTTACAATAAATAGTGGGGTAAGGGGAGAGAGAAAGAAGCACCAAAAATTGATTCATACTCGGTAACTCGGATTCGTATCGATAAATATAAATTCTCTCTTTCTCGTATACGGTTGTTTACGGGATTCGGAAAATAGTATTTTTGTGTTAGAGCGGTATTCCATATTTTGGATAACTGCGATTCACGAAGATATTTTATTTAGTCCGTATCTCGATGAATAGTGTTTTTTGCGGGATATCGCGGCTTTCGGTATTTCTGGCAGAAGAAGTAAGCCGCTCTCTGGTCGTCCTGGTGGACATCTGGTAGAGGTATCAGACGTCTGATACTCCGAGGAGAAGAGCGTCTGTGATTCGGCCGTCCGAGTCTTCTGCGGTCCAATTCGAATTTGGATCAAGGTATTAATGTTATATTAATCTATTTAATTTGTAAGTAGATTAAAGTTTTAGAATTCAGTTAAGGAGTAGATCCGTTTAAGAATTAAGTAGGGTTTTGATGTTAGGGATAAACAGGAGGTGGACACCCTCTGTGGTTTATCCGACATATCCCGCTTAATCCTCGGCTTAAGTCAGACGTAAAATTTTTGTTTTACGGTCTTTCCGCTGCTTAGGCCAATTGACGGGTTTCGAACTGTTCGTAACCCAACAGTTGCCACAGAAGATCCCGTTGAACTTGTGATTAAAATAAAAATTCGCTAGAAATAATGTAGGTGATGAGATTTGAATCTGAGTCAAGTCTAATACCTCCCAAATACTTAACCACTTGGGCACTCATGCATTTTTGATATAATAACTTATGTATTTTATATATCCTTATAATACATATTTTTAATATAAAACTGTGATTTATTAATATGTATTAATATGCGGATGATTTTTCGTCTATATTATTTTCTTTCGTTATTGTGCACGTGTACGATTACTAGTATATGTAAAGGAATATTTTTAACACGAAGGGGATGCTATTTCCAGTGCAATATTTTGGATATTGAGAGCTAAGAGAAACAATTAAGAAAATGAATCAATGGAGGAAACAACTCTTTCTTACACAATATTATTAAAAGAAGTTTGGCTATTCGTCCATCCATCCAGAGTTTGGCTTTTCTACTTTACAAAGTACATCACACACTATACTTAGCAAGCATATCGCGAAATTCAAAGTTCAAATGACCGATTCAAATTGTTTAACATGATCTCCATATTGAAATTTTGTTGGTGGTCAAATTTCACATTTTTTAAATTTTCTTGCTATTTTTAAGAGAGGTGTAAAATTGCTCGTATTTGATGGTGCAGTAATTGTTAGATTAGCAAAATTTGCACTACTTTAAATAATAGCGAAAAATTGAAAAAAGTAAAATTGGGTACCAACAAGATTTAATATAGAGATAAATTTCAACGGTTTGAATCTTTCATTTGAACTTTGAATCTCGAGATATGCATGCAAAATATAGCGCGTGATGCACTTTGCAATGTAGAATAGCTATTCTAGTCACTATGTTAGTTTGAGTTGGAATAAAATTTTGAGTTTTAAATATTCATCTCAATTCAACCCACCCACTTTGAATATTATTTTGTATTTTTCTTATTGTCTTTTATTTTTTTAAATAATAAAAAAATCAGTACTAATACATAAAAATTGATCAATGCCAATGTGCGCATATTTGTATATATTTCTAAGATTCTTTTTCTTAACGACTGTTTTGTTAAATGAGTAACATGATTATTAACATATTGTAATAACAGAGTTTTATTAAAATTAGTAAAAGTTGAATTTTCTATTTAGTCAAATATATGTGCATAGACTGCATTCATAAAAAAAAATTATCTGCTTGCTTCATAATCAAATGTTATTTATAGTTATGTAGTTTTACTACGCTTTCTAAATTTTTGTTTAAACAGTTTAAATTTCGTTTTGACTTCGTTTAATTTTTTTTATGTTAAGTAAAAAAATGTTTCAACCGTTAAAAGTCGTAATTAATACCGTTAAAAAAATCCGGTTAAAACTTTTAACTCGAAATCATTGCTAATAGTTAAGAATTAATTGTGATATTTTTTAACTTGAGTTTTTAACTTTTTTATTTTTTATTTAGTATTTATTATACACAATTAGAAAATGAACGCTGATACAATGGCCCTGTTCTGCCCTCCTCTCCATTTTCTCTACTATCACTGACGCGTGGGTTCACGCGAACCCCACGCTTTGACTTTAGAAGACCTCCTTTTTTTGGGCATTGACTGGGGCAGTGCCGCAGCGGTGGAGCCACGATATCTTTATTCTTAAAAAAATTTCTTGTTTCAATGGTTCAAATATATATATATATATATATATATATATATATATTTTGCAAATTTCACTCTTTGAATTTGCCAATAAGCAGACACATTACTTGAAAGTTGAAACGGAACTGTTAATAAAAGTATATTATTTAATCTGATATATCTTAGGACTAAACAATGTTTTAACGTTCTTTATTTGTTGAGACGTGCACTGAATGAGCAAAGAAAAGAATATTTTTTGTTTGAACTTTAAAAAATAAGAATTGCATTTTATGACTATGATTTTAAAATTTTGACATTTATGGTTCTATTTTTCTGCATTTATCGTTCAGACTAAATGCACGCGTTCACGCTGAAAAAACAAATAACAAAATGATTAAGTATGGTGCAAAATTTCAAATCTGCATTCATGTCTAAACAATGCTTTCTGGCAACAGTTTGAAAGCTATGTCTAGACACGTTCACACGCTGCGTTCAGACATGAGCGTATATTTCAAAAGTACTTGGTATTTTTTTGCTTTGTAAACTCGAGTGATCTCTATTCTTTAACGTTTGGGTCTAAAAAACACGTCTGCACGGTGAACGCGGAAAAATAAGGCCATGACTGTCAAATGTTTGAAACCAGGCAACGTTGTGAACGGTGAACGTAGCGTGTGAACGTGCGTCCAGAACACAAATTTCAAAAGTACTTGGTATCTTTTTTGCTTTGCAAACTCGAGTGACCTCTATTTCTTAACGCTTGCGTCTAGAAAACATGTATGAATGATGAACGCAGAAAAATATGTCATGACTGTCAAATGTTTGAAATCATGGTCTTGGATGTAATTAGGGCTGCTAATGGATGAGTTCCGGTTCATGTTAGCTCAACCTGCTGATGAGGAGTTGAAGTACATAATCAAATCAAGTCCATAATTATCTACTAATATTCACTCCATTTTCAGTTCATCTTATAATCATTAATGTCCACTATTTATTCATAAGCTAACCATGCAGACTTGATTCTGAACACCACAGTGCACATTTCTCTTTAAATGAAAGTTCTTTCATCACTGTATTGAATATGTTAAGTTTTTTTGTGCGAATAACTTAGTTCTCTCTGTAAAACAGAGAGTTAGAACTTAGTTGATCTATTGAAATGTTTGAACATATTTTCATTTAATCTCACGTTGAGCTCGCAATTAGTTCATAATTTGTCATTTGTTCACAATTAGTTCAGTTCAGTTTTAACAATTGAACTTGGACTGAACTTCAAACAATACCAAGAAATAGTGAATTCCACAAATGCTCAATAATGTACAGTCAATTTTGTCCATGAACCGTCCTGTATATTAGCAACTCCAGATATAATTCTTATTTTTTTAGAATACATAAAAAGAATTCCAAAAAAAAAAGTTTAATTATAAGCTAGTATAGCTTATATAATTATTAAAGGCAAACACGGTATAGAAAATAAAAATCTCTGTCAGCTCTAAATATCCGAAAATTGCACTAGCGCCTCCTTTTTAAATTTTAACATAAATAGTTTGACAGTGAGCTAGCTACTGATTTCAAAGACTTTTGATTAGCTTTTGTGCAATTTGAAGCCACTTGGCACTCCCTATATCATAGGGGAATCAGATTCAATGATGGGCTACACCACGTTGTACGCAGATCTGTATTCTAATATAATTACTGTGGAGAGCATCATTAACAATATTTTTTGTAGTAGAGTTGAGATTAATTATGCACGAATTTCGAATAAATATAATCCGTTTGATTTTTCTAAAGTTATTATTTACTGTACCAATCCGTTGTACCAACGAGAGTCGTTTGATTCATGATGTACATGTTTTGTATTCGTGCTTTCAAATTTCAACGTCTTGCAATTATTTGGGAGTGATATCCTGAAATACTTTTAATAATCGAATCATTCATATAATTTTAAAATTTGTACGTACGAATTTTAAAATTACGTGAATCATTTAATTATTACTTCACCATTCGAAGTATTTTAAGAGATTTAAATTCATTATTTGGTGTGTTGTTCCGTTGCATCCCTTCTAAATCCCTATAAAAACTCTCATCCCTTTGAAGCTTCTGAAATCGATCTCCCTTTCCTCTCCCCTCTCTCTCTCTCTCTCTCTTTGATTAATGGAGGAACTCATGACAAGCTTCTACAAACGGTGGGAGGATTTTGGGTCCATGTTAGGAGTGTGTGCCCCTTTCATCCCAATTCTTACTGTACTTTTTGTTGGTTTCTTTCTCAACTTTTATTTGCCTTATTGGAAGCTAAGAAAGGTTCCTGGACCGGTTCCAACCTTTTTAGTAGGCCATCTTCCTTTGCTTGCCAAGCATGGTCCTGATGTTTTCAGGGTCTTGGCCAAGAGCTATGGTCCAATTTTCAGGTACTCAGCTCCTTCTCTCTCTCTTTTTCTCTCTCTAGAATTTGGAAATTTTCTTCAACATATACAGGGCGGAACTAGAACACTGAGTAAGGTAGGGCCGATTTGCAAGTACAATTTAATTTTAATGTTATAAAGATGTCAAAATTTAATTTTGATCAAATTATATAAATTTTTAACAAATTTTTTCAATTTTAATCAAAATTTTAGTTAAAATCTTAGTGTTTAATTAAATTTAATTAGAAAATTAAACAAAGAGATTTGAATTTTTTTGGGCCAAAGAGGAGATCAGGGCCCAATCTGCCCCCCGCTGGTTCCTCCCCTGAACATATATGTAGTGTTCTAGACACCTGTATAGTTTTCTTTAATACTTCTATATATATTTATACTTATCAAAGCATAAAAGATCACTATTTTCAAAAAAATAAAATTTAACAACAATAATGTTCTTTTATTATGCAGTTTAATTTTTAAACAAAAAAGTATTGTAATTTCTTTTATAATACTCATACTTCAAGAGTTTATGTTTTGTATGTATATATACTGTCCTGCACAAGGTTAGAAGCTTATGCAATCATCTACCGGTGACCTGTAACACATACTGTATTAGAATTCAGATAATCTAGAACTAGCATAAAAACCAGGCACTTTTAACCAGTGAGTCCCTATAAGAATAATATTGATGAATAACAAGTGTAGTAATAGATTCTACAGTCTGATACCATTTTAAGTGACTTCCCGGGAAAGAATCCAATTGGGCCATATATGTAGCATGTATGGATCAAAAGAGAACTTATCTTTTCGACCCATTTTGTCATTTTATCTCGTCCCCAGTTACCTAGTAGTTTTTAACTGTTAGAATATTGAATTCCACAATAATGGTTAAAAGTTATAACATAAAAGCTCATGAAAAGGTACTTAACTTTTAAATGCTGTGCTAGCTAGAAATGCAACTTGATTGATGCAATTAACGATGAACATACTGATATCTTGTATCGTCATTAACAAAGTGGATTGCTTCTTAGAAAAAGTATTCGTTTGCCTGAACTAGTTTCTGTGATTCCCAGTGTATAAGAAAAGGCTCTGATGTATCAAATTATTAACTGACAGGAAAAGAGGATGCACCTTTTCTTTAATTACAAATAGCCCCTTTGAACTAGTTTCTGTGATTGGCAATAAGAAAAGCTCTGATGTATATAACTATTAATTGACACGAAAAGAGCAAGAACCTTGTCTTTAATTACAAATAACCCTTTTAAATTAGCAAGTTACACGAATTTAAGATAGCTATATACTTACCAGCAAAAATGCAAAATTTTGCATAATTTCTGTGCAGATTTCACATGGGAAGGCAACCGTTAGTGATGGTCGCAGATGCAGAGCGATGCAAAGATGTGGGAATAAAAAAGTTCAAGGACATAAAAAACAGAAGTAGCCCCCCTCCTACTGTTGGTTCTTCTATTCACCAAGAAGCTCTCTTCTTATCAAGGTAACATTGCAAACCAATCAACCAAGAATTAACTATTCTCTTTTCTAGCAAATATAAAAACAAATTAGCATGAAAAACAATATTACTATTTTGTCTTTTTTCAATCAATATTCTAGGTCTAAGATATGAAAAATCAAATGATTATGAGCAATATGAAAATCTGTATAGAATTTACATGGAAAATACCATAGCATCACCCTTTGTTGCATAAGTTTGTCAATAAGAATTATAGAATTTTTTTTGTTTAGGGACTCAAGGTGGTCATCAATGCGAAACGCCATAATCCCTCTATACCAACCTGCACATCTTGCGAGCCTTATCCCGTCCATGCAATCCTATGCCTCCTCTCTCCTTGCCAACATCTCTAGTGCTGAAAGCAAAGAATATATCCCTTTTTCTGATCTTGTGCTCAGAATGTCGATTGACATCATTGGTAAAACCGCATTTGGCTTTGAGTTTGGCCTCCTGGATCAGTTATCCAATAAGGCAAAAAACGAAATAACCGAACGTGACAATGACATTAGTAATTTTCTTAAAGAATATCGGTTAACACTAGAGTATCTTAAAATGGATTTATCTAGCTCTTTATCCACTATATTGGGGCTTTTTGTGTCACCATCTCTACAGAAACTATTCAAAAAAGTACTTGTAAAAATTCCGGGAACCATGGATTTCAAAATTGCACAGAATGAGAAGAAACTTTGCCAGAGAATTGATGCCCTAATTGCAAAGAGATCTAAAGAGAAGAACAAAGAAGCAGTTGATTTCTTAGCTGCACTGTTAAACATGAGGGAATCAGGTGCTTCTAAGGATTTATTCGCTGATAATTATTTGAGAGCTCTTACATTTGAGCACCTTATGGCGGGATCTAAAACAACTGCCTTCACTATTTGTTCAATTGTTTACCTTGTTTCAAGGCATTCCGAGGTCGAAAAGAAATTGATTCAAGAGATAGATAGTTTTGCACCGCGTGATTCAGTACTTGCAGCTGAGGATTTACAGAACAATTTTCCTTACCTTGATCAGGTAGATAGTTGCATGCTTTGTTGATTGTAGTAAGAAATTAAAATTTCACTTGCACACCAAGTTTTTGTAGGTGCCAAACGTGAAATGTCCAACTGAAAAGTTTTCAACAAAAACATAAAATCCAGATGAAGAAAAAATTAGTTACTTTTGGCAAGTAGCTTATAGTCAAATGAATGTCATCTACAAATGAATTGGTCTCAATTATAAAATTGCAAGTTCTGTATCACACCCAAACAAAATGTAACTAATTTTCAGGTAATAAAAGAGGCAATGAGGTTCTACCTTGTTTCTCCTTTGATCGCAAGAGAGACTTCTCAAGAACTAGAAGTTTCTGGTTACAATCTTCCAAAGGTAAGAACAAATAAAAAGAATAATCTTGTAATTTTTTATCCAACTCACATTATTTATTTATTCAATCAGGGCACATATGTTTGGCTTGCTGTTGGAGTATTAGCTAAAGATCCAGCCCAGTTCCCGGAGCCAGATGAGTTCCGACCTGAACGGTTCGACCCGACGTGCGACGAAGAGAGGTACCGGCATCCCTATGCACACATCCCATTTGGGATTGGACCTAGATCTTGCATCGGCCAACGGTTTGCATTGCAGGAGATTAAGTTGACGATTATTCATTTGTACCAGCACTATGTGTTCAGGCACTCACCATTGATGGAATCCCCTCTCGAGCTCGAGTATGACCTTGTTCTTGGGTTCAAGCATGGGGTCAAGCTTATAGCCATCAAACGAGGAGCTTAATTCTCTGTTGATTGTTGTGATAAATATTGAACATTCCTAATTTGAATAGTTTCATGTACATGCAAGTTTATGATACAGCTATTTGGTATTCTTGATTGACTTTGAGCAAATAAATACAAATTATTAGAGTGGTCTTCATTATGATCATAGAGTATGAATTATATATAAAATGTTTTCAATTCTTCTAACATATTTCAAATTGAACCGCATTATATATGAACAATTGGCTCCTAACAATTTAACTTTCAATTTGATCTTGATTGCCGAAGACATCAACATCAAATTACTATATCTTAAAGATGAGCGTACATACAACAGTAGATTGGTAATCCGAGCCCATATAAATTGGCCCATGTAATACGAGCCCATACAAATTGGCCCATGTAACACAAGCCCATATATTCGCAACCATTTGAAACTTGAAAGCCTGTAGAAATAAGGGGGCAGCATTAGGAGACAGCATTTAATTAACATCACAATCAAACAGTTGAAAACTTGAAATAAGGGGGCAGCATTAGGAGACATCCTCATCCATGGACCATGTCCAAGCAATGTCCCTTCCTCTAGTGTCATTAGTAATTTATGGCATATCCTCATCAGAAAAAGAAATGGAAGGAAAACAAAGCTGGTGAAAGATTTTATCATATTCTAAAGTAAACTACAAATGAATAATCAATTATCTCGCATATTAAGAACTGTTCTTAGTCCAGCGGCAAAAGAACAACGAGTTTCAAACGGATGTCCCGAATTCGAAACCTTTTGAAAATCAAAGGTCAGAGACTACTCATCTATTCTTCAAAAAAATTCTCGTGTGTTAAGGCAAATACACATTCAATGGTTGTATACTCTTATGTTTCAACATTTTTTGATAAAATACTATATGGATACTAAATTTGACCTCATTTTATTTTATAATTTTTTTCTTAATTTATAAAGAAAATAAATCAATGTGGTGTATATTTTTGTGCACATTTACCCCATAGTTGTAAAACCATACCTCCGCTTTAAGTCAACTATCATTAGTTATGATGACTTTGAAGGATTTATATTTTTTGTTCTTTGCAGTATTGATATTAAGGACATAATGTGTTCATAGTATAATTACTCGCTTGTTATTTATTTTAACTAAATTATACAAATTATCATTTTATTTGATAATATTCATTAACTTTAATGATTAAGAGTATAAGAAAATAATTTTCAGATACAATTATGTTGGAGAATTCGGAGAAGTCTAAAAAATAAGTAATTTGACTATATGTCTATATGATCATAATTATATACTTAATATTGTCATAAAATAATGTCTTGCACGAGTGACCAATGCGAGTTATTTACGTTGAAGTATGTATTTCAAGGAAATTAATTCTAAATTAATATATTAGATTTAATTCAATAAACGAACAAAAAATGCACAAATGCACTTCTAAATTCATGAATTTTTTAACAAAAATTACAAAAATATACATGTATTTAGAAATAACTACATAATTATGCCTCACCTTGAAACATATTTCTAAAATAAAACCTATTTAGATATTTTTATCTAAATAAATATGCAAAAATATTCATATATTTTAAATAAGTACAATAGGCTTTATAAAAAAATTACCCATCCCTATCTAAGTATCTGGCTTTGTCCCTGATTCAAATATATAATCTATTAGATTTAATTCGTTTATTGCCTTACCCTGCCACCAAAAATTTACAGATGCACTTCTAAATTCATGTATTTTTGAACAAAAATTACAAAAATACACATGTATTGAAGAATAACTACAAAATTATGCCTCACCCTAAAACTTTTTCCTAAAATTAAGACTATCTAGATATGTTTGTCTAAATAAAATATGCAAAAATATATGAATTTTGTCCAATTTGGCCACTTTCTTTACTAAATTCATCCAATGAATAAACAGAGTCATTAATTTTGTCCAAACAGACGAAAAAAAACTAGAGAATTAATTTCGCTATTGACATTGAAAAATTGACACACACAAACCAGAAAATAATCCATAAAAGTTAGGGCCCAATGAAAAAAAGAATAAACAAACTTACGAGCATAAATTACCTGCGGCCAGCGGAAAGCGAGAAGCATGACGCATTACGCATTACGCAAGACGCATGTAATTTTTTTTAATCTTTTATGATTATTTCAAATTAAAAAAATAAATTTCAACTAAATAAATATAAATAAAAATATTTTGCAGATAATTATTTGCTTGCCACACATATTTCCACTGTCCATTTTAATCTCCAGACGCTAGAATATGAAGACTTGAGACTTAGGTACTTCTAAATTTATTATATCTATATATTTTTTGTCGTAAATTAATCAATATTACTCAACTTGAAGTTCCTGAATTATGAATGTTTTTTAATAGGTGCAGACTCAACATGCCGTGAGGTGCTAGCAAATGTGGTGTCCGTGTATCAAGGTTTTAAATAGCGGATAGCAGTCCGTAGCGGTGCATAAGTCACATTTAGCGTTTAGCGATATAACGACGATATATCGGCGATATAGCGTTTAAAATTACTAATATAACTTACGTGAGTATAAATAACTGTCAAATACAATGCACTGATGCACAAGAGCATAATAACTTCTACGAGAAATTGACAAAAAAAAACATGCTTATTTCAAAAGTCAAACAATTAACATTTAAAAATCTTACTGCTATATCCGCTATATCGCCGCTATACCCGCTATATCACAGCTATACCCGCTATATCACAGCTATATCCGCTATATCACAGCTATACCCGCTATATCACAGCTATATCTGCTATATCCTCTATATCCGTTATATCGGTGTTGTTTAAAAAATATCTTGTGCTCAAGCTAAAATTTTCGCTATATCGGCGATACATCGGCGCTATTTAGAACCTTGCAGCGTATTGAAGTTACTTACATCAGTAGCTTTTAGGTTGTTCGTTTTGTTTTAGAAATTTCTATTTATTTTTTATGAGAAAATGCTATGTTTTTTCCTATATTAAATTCAGTAATAATATCTTAGGTTTATGTTCAGCGATATTTATTTTTTCATAAGTTTTTTTAAAAATACTTTAATAAATTATGTTTTCACCTACATTATTTTCTCCTGTCATGCGACATGCGTCTTGTGTCATGCGTCATGCTTCATGTGACTTGCGTCTTGCGTCTTGCGTCATGTGTTGCTCGTGTCATGCGGCTTGCGTCTTCCGTTGCTTGCGCCATGCGTCATGCGTCATGCGTCATGCGTCATGCGTCATGCGTCATGCGTCATGCGTCATTCGTCTTGCGTCATGCGTCTTGCGTCCGCTGACTGTTGCCCGCATCCCGCTTCACGCTCCTCGCAACTAGCTCCCTGCACCTCATTGCCCGCTTCCTGCTCCTCTTAACCCGCTCCCTGCACCCCGTTGTCCGCTCTGTGTATCCCGCTCCCCGCTCCGCGCATCCGGCTCCACACAGCACGTTGCTCGCTTCTCGCACCCCGCTCCCCGCTCAACGCTTTGTGCTCTATGCTTTCAGAATATTAAAAATTTATTAAATTTGATTTGCTCAACAAGGCAAACTAAATAAATTACTATTATATAGGTTTATGTTCAGAGATATCTATTTTTTCTACTTTTTTAAAATACTTCAATAAATTGTGTTTTCATCTACATTATTTTCTTCGTTGCTGTACATGAGTACAATTACTAGTATCTATTAATTATTAATTGAGAAGAGATCAAATGCCTATGATTTCAGTGCCTCATCGGTGCCCATAAAACTAAATTTTAATTAAATATTTTTTTAAATCATAAAATATTAAAACTATTTGATTGAATATTTCTTATATATCATATTGTACGTGTAAAAAAAATATTGCATCATTTCAATTTTGTTTCAATAGTTATCAAGAGCTAACAAAATCAACGGTCCAAATTAGACGATTTAATCGTCTCTCTTGATGATCTTTGAAATGAAGTTGAAACTTTATCATTTTTTATAGACATGTATTTAAGATGATTTAAAATACATCTAACGATTTACATTTTATAATATAAATTCGAAACAAAAAATAAACACAACGAACACCGATGAGCGTTAATAATGAATACAATCCAATCCAATCATTTTCCAACACATTTTGTTTCAAAACCCGAAGAGGAAAGTGGAAACCAAAGAACAACTCCCACCTGGGAAAGAAACCATCCGATACAATTAAATCATGAATCTATGTGTCACGGAAGCAAACAAAGAAATGTGAACGCTTCTACGACATGCTTCCACGTGTTGGTACTTGAAGTAGTACAAAGGGGCTAGACTGTACTGAGTCAACATCCCTTTCTTTCGTGGTTTTGTGCCACTTGTAATCATCGTATCCTTGTGGGACCATCCTGTCAGAAAGCTAGGTAGAGGTTTAAATATGCTTTTAATAATTCACAGAGCTCCTTATATTTACAAATTTTATGAACCTACACTTCCTCATATTCATATATGCTTTCTTGTTTGTGTATATACCTCATGTGTTTCGATGTTGGTTTATATGGATCTTTGTAATATATGAGGAGGAATACAAAGCGAATGTTTATTGGCGTTTATGACGTCTAGATTGAAATGTACTCGTTAAATATCATCCTAAAATAAGTACATGTTTATAAAGTCTTGTAATGTTTTAACTTAATTATAATAATCATCAAGAGAAAAGGTTAAATTGTCTAATTTGGATCAAAAAAATTGTCTAACTCTTGATGACTACTGAAATAAAATTAGGATGATGATATGTTTTGCAAAAAATACCAACACTATATTTGACCATATTTATATATAATATTATTGTCAACACGTTTATAATTGAAATATTTGTGCAATATTTGTTTTTTTAAATAAAGAGTGTTAAGTCATTCAACTTTAAATATTTACAAAATATTTCATTTGCATTCCGAATTTGTGATCTCTCATAAGAATAACATTATTTTATGTCACTGGATCAAATAGTAATTCAAATATAGTTATTTTATGAATATTTTTAGTGTTTATTCTTACATGTGACAACTTATCAATTTATTCATCAAGTGTAGTGTTTTTAATTGGTGAAAATTATTTTTACTGAAAGCTAAAACTAACTTTTTTTACAAACTTGACAACTTAAAATATTAAACTGACTTTTTTTACAAACTAACCTTTTCCTATAATAGTAGGTCCTTCCAACATATTCTAGTACTTTCCAGGGGTTGTGAAACAAAAGGCGCACAATAAATCCGCTGTACTGAATTTTCAAAAAGAAAAAGGTGACACTGAAAATATCCTCTTAGTTCGAAAAAAAAGACACTGAAAATATCTTCTTCTCTCACTAACTAGTCACTAGGGACCGCTTTCCAGATAAATTGGCTACTCACCAGTTCTTCTAGAACCATCCAAGTTAAAATTCCTCTAGAATTTAATCTAATTGTCTGTGCAATTTTATTTTTAATCAAACTGAAAAAAAGTAAAATGTTGGAATTCGTTATTAATAATCTAAATTAATTAATAATTTTGGCATCACCTTTAAAAAGAAAAAAATCCTTTTAAGAAATAAATGGTTCATTGACAAATTCTCGGATTATAATTAGCTGTACATGAACTTCATTTCAAATTTAAATATTATTTGATAATTCATTAAATATCATAAATTGGCATATATGATATCTAAATTAATTCATTTACTTATGATGAAATTTGCACCCATATTGAATCATTTTCATGTATAAGATATGCTATTGTATAGAATAAATTCTAGTTGCCAATTTTTAAATTATAAATAATTTTTACAATTTCAACTTTGTCACTTTAATTTCTATCTAAACTAAACACTAACTTGGCTCTTTGAAGTTATAAACAATAATTGTTCTCACAACACTTAGCTCCTAGATTCGTATATCAAACAAAATTACCTAATTTTTTAATCACAACAAATGCCTTAAATCGTTTTGATAATGTTTTTTTAATAAAATTCATGTATTATCACTTTATCAGTATGTTTAGAATAAACAATTTCACACCCATATAAACTACGGAAGTACAATTTATCTGTTATTTTATTGGATTCGAGAATCCAGAAATAGATTGACAGTAAAATTGCCTGGAAAAATAATACCTTTCCGAAATTAGAATAGTGTAGAAAATTCTACACAAAGAACTACAGAGAAATTGTTCCCTTTAAAACGCTCACCCACCCCGAAATAGAAACAGAGGAAAAAAGCAACTCAACAACATCACACTTCACGGTACTCACCAAAATGGAGCAACCGCAATTAGTATCAGTGAAGAAGGAAGAAGAAGATGAAGGGATAGAGATAGAAGAGATGATAGCATGTGTGCCACAGCCTAAGGAGGGACTCAACGAAGCCGGGCCGGCGCCGTTTCTCGGTAAGACGTTCGACATGGTGGAGGACCCGGCGACCGATGAAGTCGTCTCTTGGGGCCCGGCAAGGAACAGCTTTGTAGTTTGGGACCCGCACCGTTTCTCTACCATGCTTTTGCCAAGATTTTTCAAGCATTCTAACTTCTCTTCCTTCATCCGCCAGCTCAACACATATGTATGTGTGTGCAGTGTGCATATATCAGCACCTTTTCTTTTCACAAGTCACAACACTTGTTATTTTATATTATTTCAAACACTTTTGTCTGTTTCAACACTTCTTATTTTAGAATCTGCAATACTTTTAGATGGTTTCTGATATGCATACCTCCAAGTTTTCCAGCATAAGTGTGAACAATATTAGTTGGTTTGAAGATTGTAGCATCAACCCATTAGTAGTGTTTAACCCCAAAATTAATTATGTTGGCTAGTACTGATTTAAAGTTTTAAATTGAAGGGATTCAAGAAGGTTGATCCTGACAGATGGGAATTTGCAAATGAGGATTTCCTATGGGGCCAACGCCACCTATTGAGAAACATCAGGCGCCGGCGCGGGACATCTGGTACTGGCTGCAGTAGCAACACGGCAACTGGCGCTGCCACATGTGTCGAGTTTGGAAACTTTGGTGTGGAGACTGAAATCGAAAGGCTGAAGAGAGACCGGAATCTGCTGATGATAGAGATAATTAAACTAAGGCAGCAGCAACAAAGTGTCCGCAAAGAGATGATGGAGATGGAGCAGCGTGTCGAGGTATTTTACACCCTAATGAAATCTGACAAATTCTATGGTTTTATTGGCTTGTGGCTTATAGAAATCATCAATGGATAGCAATCTGTACCTTTCATATTGTGCATTCAAGGAAGTCGTTGGTATTGTGTATTGAATTAAGCAGGACATACATTGATCTGAATTTGGACTGACCATATGAACTGTTACTCCATTGCTCCCCTAACTGCATTTTATTACCATGAGGTTCCATTTGGTAAAGCCTTTTTTTTTTTTTTTTGAAGAAATCTCATTGTTGATTAGAACTAGCTAGTTAGGTATGTCTGGTATGCATCAACCCAAATCCTCGGTATTATCTCTTGTTCAATAACCAATGGACTGGTTATTTGTATGCAGGGAACAGAGAAGCGGCACAAGCAAACAATGTCGTTCCTGGCACATGCAATAAAAAATCAAGAATATGTGAAAAAATTGGCTGCACGATGCGAAATGGAAAAACAACAGCTAAATGGTAGTATGAAAAAGAGAAGACCGCCAAGTCATAACAGTCTGCAAGATATAGAGAAGCTGTTGTTGGAAGGTGTAGACAGTGAGGAAGGGTTTGGAGAAATTGAAGGCGTCAGTGAGGATTTGATTTGGAATGAGTTGGTAAAGGAAGAGTCAGTTGGGAAGATCATCCAGCCGGAGATCGACCTCGACGTCGAAGAATGGGCTGAAGAGGTGGATGGGTTGGTTGAACATGTAGGGTTCTTCAGATCGCCTTAGTGTGTTCAGATTTTGCGCTTGGTGAATGATTCTGAAGTCTATTGATCTGTGGAACAGAGTGTGGTATACTGGTATCGTACCTCCTTTTACAGATTAGGATATAATGTTTCAGAATCTTGGATGAGAGAGTGTTAGTCTGTGTTGTATTTAATATAATATTATTAGGTATATTCGAGCTTCTATTAGTCTCGGGTTATTACTTCTCAAATGTAATTTACGGGAGTTAGAACTTCTGTTCTTCCTAGAGGTGGCAAGTTGTGGGTCGGGTTGGATTGAGTTAGTTTGACTTCGATAATTGTCAGGTTGTCGGGTTTTGAATCGTCAGGTGTCGACATTTTTTGGG
The DNA here is from genome assembly GCA_964058865.1 of Eleocharis quinqueflora. Taxonomy (NCBI): domain Eukaryota; kingdom Viridiplantae; phylum Streptophyta; class Magnoliopsida; order Poales; family Cyperaceae; genus Eleocharis; species Eleocharis quinqueflora. Next base: position 28,812 of record CAXKVX010002388.1, read on the forward strand.
TCGGATGAGAACGGACTGGGTTTCGTTCGGATCGCGTTAGTCTTTTCGGGTAATGGGTTAGGCATATCGGATCGGGTTTCGAGTCGTGGGTCGGGTTGCACTGACAATCTTAAATTTTATTTTAAATTTTAAGTTTAATCAGACAAGATCGAGTTGTGTTATTGAATTGTATTATTTAGGTGTTGATTTTTTCTAATGTTAATTTATTACTGAAATTAGATTATGATGTAGGTAAGATAAAATTAGATCGATTTACAAATTATATCAGGTCAAGTCGGGTCGGATTGGTTTAGAATTCTTATGTGTCGTTTCATCTTGAAATACAGGTCGGATCAGGTTTGAATCATTCATATGCCGCTTCAGTACGGATTATGAATCATATTGGGTCAGATCGGGTTTTGATTAGTTTGATTTTATTGAAATATCGAATCAGATTGTGTCGGGTTCAGATTCGGTCTCGGGTCGGTTCTGTCCCCTCTATTTCCAAGGGAAACCAAGCTGCAAGGCCTATCGCCTATATGTGCTAGACCCATCTCCCAGTGAGTGTCTGTGTGTGGTCTTAATTTGGGAAAAATCAGGGGTCTTCTTTTCTTACAGTTCTTTGTGAACATAGAAAGGTTCATGACTTATGACTAGATAGCTAAATAAAGATAGCTAAATACTTGCATGTGCTTTATTGCTCTAAGCTAAAAAATAATTGCAGTTTTCTTTCTTGTAGGATGATGATGGATAAAAGAAACCTGGAATGGCTGTGCCTCTAACAACTTTCTATTTCATTTTATTCTGTTATTTTTGAATTTCTGATGTATATATATTCTTGCTAAAAAAATTCGATAAAGCAGGTTGAAAGCCTGCCTGTTTCCGTTTCTTTTAGGAAACACCATCAAAATACAAAGTCATAACAGTAAATTACCAACCCAGAACCGTACCAAAAGCTTCCTAAGAACCCGTACAGAAGAAGTATGACAATATAAACACAATCATGCAGTTGCACATACATAGAAGGTATATAAAAGAAAAAAGTACAATTAAGCACTAAGCATCTTGGATAGAACCCTCTGCATCAGAATTAACATATGCCAAATTCTGAAAGCAGTTATCCAACCATGTTTCGATCCCACAGAGCTTCATCCTCTCCCTTAGTACCAGCTGAGTCTCGACTTGAACATTCAGAACCAACTAACCCAGACCCAGGTCAGCACCAGAATCCAGAACAACATCAAACTCCAAATCAACACCAGACCCCATCTTACCAGAATACACAACATTCTTAATACCAGCATCAGTAATTAAGGCAGAACTCCCATCACTATTAGGCATAGAAGAATTCCCCACATCATGAATAATCACACATCTCCTTTGCATCTTCAATTGAAACAAATCATCTTTAAAAGAAATCATCTTTGAAAGAAATCAAATCCCCATGAGATGAGCAGATCAAGACCTCTCATCGCCGGTTCCACAACGACAGCTAAACATCAAAGAAGAGAACCGCTAGAGACTCGCACAACCACCACCATAAATCGCTGCAGCGGCCACCGACCGGAGCCATTGCACACTCTCGAGCCACTAACGCGAGAGCTCACCCTGACTCCACGACGATCTCGCAACGTCGCCACAGCTGCTGAGAAGAACTCACGAATCCACGATTTGCTGCTCGCAGAACCCCGTTAGTGAGTTTTGAAGAGACATAAAAGGGAGTAGATGAGAGGAAGGGGAAGAGAACGGGGTGGACGATGTGGGGGAGGCCGGCGGCGTGACTTCCTCCACCTAAGTTTTCAAACGTTTTTCCCTATATATTCTGCCTAGTCTATTGTTTTTCTTGTAGATTTAGATACCTTGTGGACTGAAATTTGGCAAAGAATTCAGTTTTCGCTTCTGAGTGGATTTACATGTTACAAAATTTGATTTACATGGTAATTTAATCTTTCTTTTTCATATAGTTCAAGTTGCAACGCTTGAGAATGTGTGGAAAAATCATTTAATGATTTTCAATTTTTCATGACTAAAAGAGAGCTAATTGTACTTGCAGGCTAAAGATGCTTAATCTTTTAATTTTCAATGGCTGCAGTTTTTACTGTGTAGTTTCCATATGATAAATTATATTAATCATTATCAACCTCAAATCACCAATATTACTGTTCAACTTTGCATGGTTTGAAGTATTCTATTTATGTGGACAAGGTTGGCAATATTTACCGCATTTTGAAGTTCACAGATCGTGGTTCACCTTGAAACGATATCCTCGACACCCATTTTTACCGGTGCTCTCTGCACTCGTTTAATCTGGACCGTTGGATTAGATTTGAACGAATATGATTTTATGATACAAAAGCTCCTGAATCATATAACTGACGGTCAGTCGTCCATATCTAATCGGATGGTCTAGAATAAAATGGGTGCAGAGAGTACATTTCCGTTCACCTTTTGGTAAATAGCGTTCTATTTCCATACCTGATTTAGATCACCATTTCCGTGTAGTGTTTTGTATGATTTGCAAATGTAATGGATTTGTGCTATCAGCTCGAAATGATTATGTCCAAAATGTACACAATAAAACTGGTAAAATCTAAAATGTACATGAATTTGTGGTGCAGCCAGCACAAATATAATCTCTGCCCATAAAGTACTGTAGTTCCAAAAGGGGAATTAATAAAAGGGATAAACAAAGTAAACAAACGACAATTTTTAACTAGCACCAGAATAGAGTACTGTTAACAACGGTATGATACAAAAGATTAAAGACCACTAACTATGATACAACATAATCTAGACTAAGACAAAAATAGCAAAAGAAACTACAAACCTTATCCTGATGTCGTCAATCTTCGAATTCTTCATCTTCGAACTCTTATTTTTCCTATTCTTCATCTTGAAACTCTTCTTCTTCCTCTTCTTCGCTATTATTCATTTCTTCTTCAACATCATTAACAATGAATCCACCTAAAGTTTCATCATCAACTTCTTCTTCGTCGTCATCGTCAATCTCTTCATTTTGAACCATGGAATCATCCCCACCTTTAACTGACTCTTTCCGTGGTTTCTTAAAATCTTTAGACCTTGTAGTGTATTTAGATCTTTTAAGACTGCTTGCATTTTTTGCAATGAGGTCCTTCTCTTCATCACTTTCTCCATTCCAATCCTCATCCTCCCCGTCTTTGCCTCTCTTCTTTCTTCTACTATTGGTCTTGCTTTTGGAAGTGCTTGCTTCGCCAGTAAAGTCATTATTTTCACTCTCAGAGTCGGAATTTTCTTTTGGTGTGTCGAGGTACCAGAACCAGTTCTTCATCGGCTGTATCTTCCCCTTGGGGTACTTGTCAAATTCATGTCCCATGACCAAAAATCCGAATTCTACATAAATCGTACATTCTTTAATTTATGTTGGAAGTGCTGATAAATATTAACAAAATTAACTAGTTTCAAAAAGTATCATGACAAATTTTCACACAATGAAGCATGCAATTGTCCGATCTTATAGTTGGTAAAGTTCAATAATCATTGCATGTGTCTTGTTCCATGAATGCCTAAGAGATACTAGTACATACATGTTATATATAAAACGTTAAAACTAGGAAAAGGTACTCGCACATGTTTGTTCCTCAGTTCCTAATTCCAAAAATACCAATGCAGAACCTTAACAACGGAAACTAGTCAAATTACCTTCAACAGGATCGATGTTTGACAAATCCAAGCTCTCCACCTCAGATTCCAAATCAAATTCCTCAAGTACCCGTACTTTTTCTCCCAAAACCTCGTTTTCTCTCTCATCTCTTTCCCTAATCCTCTCTATAGTCTTCTTCTCTCTCCGTTTCACTGCCTCCATAATTGACCTCTCCACCTCCCTCATAACAACCCAAAAGCTCGGTCTTTGTATTGACAAAGACAACCTGTCCCCTTCTTTCATCTCTCCCTTCTCACCATGCCTACAAACTCTCTTGCAACCATTGGTTAGAACCAAGATAGGGTTCTTTCCTATCACTTCAAAATTGATCATCGATTCAGGAGTGAGGTTCAACGACACGTGGCACCGTGATACGGAAGGATCAGATGAGACATTAGATCGACCGAGAGTAGTGGTGGTGGTGTCAATTGAGATTTTCTCGCCATTTTCTTCTGATTGGAGCTCCATAGAGGGAGAAGAGTGCTAGAGAAGACCAAAAGAAAAGACGGAGGGAAGAAAGTGACAAGCGGTGCTAAGCAAATTTTAATATAAATTATTTTGGGCCTCTTTTTGGGCTTAATAGTTGAATCGCTTTTCCCTTGATTATAATGAAGCCCATGTTTACAATGATTATCATGATAATCTTGACAATAAAATGAAAATAAATAAATGAAAATAAAAAATTGTAAAAATATTTATAAACACATTTTTAAAGTTATGCATTAGTTGTGTTTTAAAATTTAACGTAGTTTTGGGTGTCATTGAGTGCTTCATCATGAATCAATAATTTTGAAACGTCAAAAATTGGATAAAATTTGATGGTCTTTGACGGAGCATGAAATTGTATCAACTTTAAATACGATTAATTATAAATTCAACAATATGTTTATATTTTTTCTATTTTAAAATTATTTATTTTTTATTTGAAATTATATTGTCAAAATTGTCAAAATAACTCATAGTCAAGTGATTTTTTTACTGAGCTGACAATTTATGAACATGTTTAGTTAAATATGAACCATTTTTATGTGGCACATGAAGCTAATGTCACTGGATACGGCCTGATTCTCATAAAATTACATTCCTCTATCTAATGTGGATATGTTATAGAACAAGTGAAGAACGATGTCGCATAAGTTTGAATAAAATAGAATACAAAAAATGAAGCAATATATTTAAGCACTGCAACTATTAGTTTTAGACTTTTAGTGTGATTTAATGGAGACAAATAAATATTTGAACTGGAGAGGATTATGAGAATCATGACGATCTTGAGAAAAAAAAAAACAGGGTTTTGTGCAAACCCAAAAAAATAAAGAATTTGCATCATTTCGCATAAGTGGATTCATAATGTTCAAAATTCATATCGCATATTGCAAGAAATACAATGTCCGATCGTTTCGCTTCCGCTTTCAAAGTAACAGTTTTATATTTGATTTAGTTTTATATTTTGAATTAGATTTTTTTTATTGCTACTAATATTATAAAAAAATGTTTAAAAAAAAGAACTCGGCAAAGAAAAGCAGTATTTGTCCAAACAAATTACGTTTATTTTGCTATCAGAGGAGAATAACTACAAGTACTTATTTGCTGTTATTCGAGGGATAAAAGGATTTTGTTATCCTCGTTTATGATATATGATCATTAATTCGAATTTAAACGGTGCAGATAAAAAAATAACATGATAACAGAAAAAAAGGAATTTTGTTCCCCATAACTACAAGGTATATTTATCTCCAAAACATGAGTAAAGCTACGATGATTCACGACCTCATGAGTTCTTAATTCAAAAATATTCTTAAACATTTTTAAATTTTGATTTATCATCCATAATAGTTTATTTACATAAAAATATTTTAGGGGACAAAAAAAATTATTCTTAGAGTTTCTTTAAGTACATGTGTTTTATTTTTTTTAAGTGAATGTAAAATAATAATAAAATAATCAATATTTATACATAAAACTATATCATATATTTTCAAAAAGAAAAATGTTCCAGCGATACGCTTAATCGATACATCATCGATACGTGTATCGTTATGCATGTTATTTTGTACTGAAAAAAAATATTCATGTTAGACAAATTGTTATGCATGTTAAACTTATCGATATTTGTTTCTTTATCTTAACATGCATAATAATTCGTCTAACATGCATAATTATTTTTCAGTACAAAATAACTCGTCTAACATGCATAGCGACGTGCGTATCCAGTGGCGGATCCAGAGGTTCAATTAAGTCTGGACACAATTAAGCTCAAGCACTGAGTTTGAGATCAAGTCCGGACACAAATACACTAAAATGCACTAGAATATCATTAAAAGTTCATTTTTCACTACAAAAATAACAAAAAATATACTAAATTTTGCGTTTTTCGAAAATCAAGCCTGAATACTTGCCCGGACTTGCACTAAGGTGGATCCGCCACTGCACGTATCGATGAGCGTATATGTATACCAATTTTCTTTCAAAAAATCAAAACATGTACATACAAAATCTTAAAATAGAAAAATTGTGTCCCTTAGATATTTTGATATAAATAAATTAAATATTTTGATATAAATAAATTATTGAACATGATAAATAAATTAAAAGCAAGAAAGACTTTTTTATACTCCCATCATAAATTTACTCCCAAAACATGGGAACTGACGTAATCAGACGTTCTATTTTAATCTAAAGCACGTTTGAAGCTTATGAGGAAAAATCATCACCCCATTTTAATTTAACAATTAGATACAGAAAAGGCACCTATTTATTGAATTTCATCAAAATTCTCAATAAATCTGGAATGCACCCCATTTCAAATGATTAAGTGGTTATATGAAAATCAATAAAAAATGAAATCAATAAATTAATGCGCCGTATTACCGAGCTTATTATTTTTTAGTGGTGCATCTTCACTTGATTTTATTTTGTGCTTCTTTCTTTGCGCCAGTCATTTCAATTAATGTTACAAACAGGAAAAAGGCGCAGAGAGAAACGTGCGTCTCTTGCAAATTTTAAAGTTCTAATAATTTAGTCAATGCTAATGATCTACCAATACAAAGTAAAAAAAAACATTGTCTTTTTCTCATTTGTTTAAAAAAATTAGTGTGAACAATAGTGGGAAAAAAGTTGTTTGGGTTAAAATTGGTAGAAAGATAGCAATACTAAAATAAATGTATCTCAATTTATATTAGAGCAATCAAATTTTAACTTAATTACAATAAGTTCCTCAAAAAATGGAAAGTAAATACCAATGAATCATAAAATTTGAAGATATAATTTGAGAAAGGCTATGATACTTCACAAGTCACCACTCACGCGATACTCATTATGTATTAATTTTGAAGTTCAAACGATTCATCCAAACCGTTGAAACGTTGTCTCCATATTGATTTTTTTGGAAACTGAATTTTATATTTTGGACTTTTGTATTTTTAAATGAGTGAAAAGTTTGTTAATCTAACGATTTCTTGAACAATCAATATAAATAATTTTCCACCTCTAAAACATGATAAAAATTATTCTAAGTAGAATGTGAAATTCGATTTCCAAAAATATTTAAATATAAAAATCATATTGAACTGTTCGGATTCATCATTTGAAATTTAAAATTAAATATACAGAGATGAAATATGAGGTGAAAATAATTTTTAAAGTATTATAGCCTCAATCATATAATTTTCCTGTATATTATGATTAACGATACATGTACTTTTCTTTGGTATTCATGTATCCGACCTCACGCTCAACCTCAGAACAGGAGATGCCTGAGTGTGAGATGGCTTCTTTTTATCATTGAAAAAGCACTCGTACAGAAGCAATTAGAAAATTGCACTACAAAACAAAGGTTTGATCAATATGAAAATAAAAGGTTCCGTTAGTTTAATAGCGGAAAGATGTCAATTTGATGGAGGGATGGCTGATATGACGCCTCACTAATGCCAATGTCAATATCATGCTTTAAATTATTTTATAATTGTGTACTTTATTTTTTTATTAATAAAAATATAATAACTTAATTTATCATTTGAGTTATATTTAAATAATTTAATTAGCAATTTCAGCTATCCTCGTTCGAATTGTAATTAGTTTTTATCGTCGGAAATCATCGAGCTGTAGATATTCGAATCTACTTTCATCGTGTCGAGTTTGATTTGTAATCGCAGAAACGAGTGATTCAAAATTGAATCTGACGCAAACTCGTGATAAAACGTTACTAACTAAGACATAAGTTGAATATGGTGACAAATTTGAGATGCACATTCCTTTAACAACAAATCAAACTAGATGAGATGAAAGTAGACTCGAATAACTACAACTTGATTGATTGCGACGATAAAAAAACTAAATAAAGTCCCGACGAGGATAGTAGAAGCCGCTACAAAAATATTAAGTATGAATAGATTTTTTTTTAATTTTGTAGCCACTTCGGCTACGCTCGTCGAGACTGTAATTAGTTTTTTTATCGTCGCAAGCCATTGAGCTGTAGATATTCGAGTCTACTTCCATCACGTCGAGTCTAATTTGCAGTCGAAGAATTGTGCATCTTAAATTTGATACAATATTCAACTTATGTCTTAATTAGTCATTTTTATTACGAGTTTGCTTAAGATTCAATTTTTAATCACTTGTTTCACCGATCACAAATCAAACTCGACACTATGAAGCAAATTCGAATATCTACAGCTCCATAACTCACCACGATAAAAAAAAAAAATTATTGCAATTCCAATAAGCATATCAAAGTTACTACAATAATTACGTAAATATAACTCAGTCATGAAATAAATTATTATTATTTTTTAATAAAGAATTACCATGCATTCAACAAAACAGGCAACAGGTGAGAATACAATCTCAAATCATTTCTCCTTGGCATGGTGCATGACGTATCATTGTCCAACAGGAGGCCCACTAATAAGCCTCTTTTAAAGAAACAAACTTTGACGGTGCTCAGTTCGCCACGTGTCCACCAATGACGCACTAACTGTTGCCACCTGTAAGGATGATGTCAGCTGACGTCATCATCAGCACATGGTAAAGATACCGACCCACAGTCTCACGGCTCGTTGTGCCACATGACGTCACGCATTGCCTAATATTTTCCCTCCTTTATTTCCTTGTTTGATTTCTCTTTCTCTTCTTTTTTAATTGTTTTTGTTAGCCAATCAGATGGCAAAAGCGGCCATCTCGTGACATGTGTGGGTCCCACTTCCTGTTACCTAGGCGATGGTGTCATTCGTAAAGATGCTATTCCAGTTCCTAATTAGGGATACAGGAATTGGTGTATGGTTTAATTCAAAGAATGTTAGCCATTTAGAAACTGCTTCTTAGATAGACTCTTTAATTAAAGATGAATTATTTATGTAGTCAAAATCGCAATTTATTGCAAAGGATACAAAATCTCACAGTTTCAAATTACAAAAAGTATGTTTTACAAAGTATAATAATATTTTTCTTGCTAAAATATCAACTTTTATTATGAGGGACCAAACTGTGAACTAAAAAAGAATTTGAAGTCCAGATATTTACCAAAAAGAACTTGCAAAAGATTCTTAGAAGTTATCGAATGAAACTCACAAAGACGTAATTTCGAAGAGAAAAATTTAGGTACATCTAAATAGTTGTTCTTTAGTTATTTCACTCAATTCGTATTTGTTTATTAGAATATATGATGTAAGTTTCAATGCAATCAAACGGTACGAATTGAATGAAGTATCCTGAAAATTTTAATAATAAACAAATAAAAAAGAAAAATACCAGACTGCACAAATTATCAGAGAAATCACGAAAATAAAACATTCAGGATCTACGTCCGAATTCTAAGATCATGTACCACGTCCGAATTCTAAGATCACGAACATGAACCAGATTCTAAGATTTCGAACATGTTGTTTGATTTAGTTTGAATTAAGACAATTGTTTTTCTTTGATTTTCGGGAAGAACTAAAGTGTTTGTGAGAACTAAAGTGTTTTGCTTTCATCAATCTACTTTTAATACTGTACTGGTGGCCCCGCCACGAAAATTGAATATTTTATTTTCATCTGCGCTGCACAAGAAAAAATTTACTTGCATAATCCTAAAACAAGAATAACATATGTGACTTGAAACTTTGACATCAATGACGTTATTTATTCAGCTTCACGTTCACATGTGTTGGCTAAATGCGTGCATTCAGAAAGACCCATGATGCAAGAGCATGACGCAAGACGCGGCTTGCAGCGGCGTCATGCAGCTTGCAGCGACGTCATGCGTCTTGCGACATGCAGCTTGCAGCAACGTCTTGCATCTTGCGTCATGTGTCATGCGTTATGAGTCACACGTCATGAATCTTTGTGAACGCAGGCGTTTAACCAACACATGTGAACATGGACGCTGAATAAATAAGGTCATTGATGTCAAAGTTTTGAAACAAAAGTCACACATGTTATTCTTTTTTTAGGGTTATGCAAGTAAAAAGTTTCTTGTGCAGCGAAAATGAAAATAAAATATTCAATTTTCATGGTGGGGCCATCAGTACAGTATATAATTGGATTGATGAAAGCAAAACACTTTAGTTCTCACAAATACTTTAGTTCTCACAAATACTTTAGTTCTTCCCGGAAATCAAAGCAAAACAATTGCCTTAATTCAAACTAAATCAAACAACGGTCCGAAATATTAGAATTCAGATCATGTCCGGAATCTCGGAATCTTGGATCCCGAATGTTTTATCTAAAGAACACATATCTAGGTGTAGATTTTCCCACTTTTGAATCGAGAAAATATTGTTCAAAGTTCAAATGGGTCGCAAAAATTTTATTTTTTTATTTTAGAAATAATATATGTATATATATATTTTATAAGCCTATTGTTCTTTGTAAAACACACGCTTTTTATTTTGAATCATTGAATTTCTTATCAAAATACTTTTATTTCAAAGGATTCAAAATTCAGCTGTCCAAAATCACATTAATATACTTTGCAAAGTACAATAACTTTGCTCTTCTATAAATAGTTTGTTTCTTTTAATTTGAATTAGGACAACTTTAAAATTGAATCGATGGTTGTATATATTATATTTTCATTATTTTCATAAACAAAAAATCTAGTTTTGTCTCTATTCGTGAGTTTTTTCTTTCTTTTTTGTGCATAACAAGTTAGCAATACTTTTACTACATATTTATTTTGAAAACTGTATAATTATCTATAGTAATTTGTTAAACTTTATTATGTGCTTAATCTCAAATAAATTTCTCTTAAATTGGAACAAATTCAAGATTTGTTGTATGTTGCTCCCCTGCTTCAATGTGCATCCGCTCCTGAATTAATAACATTTTATTCTTCAAACAAATCGGAGTTGCATACAACAAAAATTGGAGAATATTATAATGATAATAGTAGAATCATTATTTTAAATAAACACGGGTGGAAACACCGGTGGGGTCAAGGTGGGTTCCGGTCTCATTTGACCCAAAAAATTCAAGAGCGAGACTAGGTACTTCACAAAGTACAATATGCATGTGATATTTCGCCTTCGTATTTTCGATTTCTAAGTTCAAACGACAGATTCAAATCGTAAAACGTGATCTCCATATTAAAAAAATTTTGGAGACCAAATTTTATATTTTTAAAATTTTTTCTAGTATTTTATATAATGAGTGAAAATTTGATTAATCAGATGATCTCTGGACCATCCGAAATAAATGATTTTTCACCTCTTGTAAAAAAGTTAAAAAATATGTAAACTTCGATCTCTAATGAGGTTTTAATATGGAGATCACGTTCAAAGATTTGGATCGATCGTTTTGGCTTCAAAATTAGAGATATTGTGGCAATGTACCGTGTGAGTAGTTCTTTGTGATATACCGTAGTCTTGCTCAAAATTAAGACCCTTATTTAAATTTCTAAATAAATTTGATTAAATGATAAGAATTTAGTTAAAATTTTGATTAAAATTGATTTTTTTAATAAAAGTTCGTAAAATTTGATCAAAAATGAATTTTGACATCTTCAAAAATATTAAATTTAGATTATACTTGTAAATTGGCTCCTCCTAACTCAATGTTCTGATTTTGTCCCTGATTTTAAAGCATAAAATGAAATTAACAAGCTAAAAATATGTCCTTCTTGAAATCTTGATATTAAAATGCCAATAATAGCAAACATATAATTACTTATGATTTTTTAATTCCAGTGATCAATGTTTCCGATTCACCATCAAAGTGTTCTCTAAAGCTATGCGCCTGAGTTTTAATGAAATGGAATAAAATAATGAAAGAAAAATTTGTTTATACTCAAAATTGAGAAGTTACCACTTAATAACAAATAAAAAATACTTTCAATTCCATCATTCAACATTCATTCACCAAACTCAAAAGCAAGTAAAAAGTCACCTTCCTTCTCTTTCATTTTCATCTCAGCCATTTTCATTCTCTCAAGCACAACCTACTAGATATGATATAGTATTGTGTCATATTACAATGAGTGCGGGGAAGCTGTTCTTCTGCGCGTAGTTGGCATAGATTTTCTGCGCTGTATCTTACGGAATTCAGATTTGATTCAGAAAAAATCTGTTTGCACGAATTTCGATACAAATCAAAAATTAAAATTTACTGCGTATGACGCACACTGGTTTTGCTACACATTAGAATATCTCATTCCTGAGTGCGGAGGCTTCCAATGAAAATGATTAATTAATGAGAATGATAGCTCTAGAGTCTTAGATTGTGGACCATGCGGTTCATATCGTATTTTTTTTTTATTGAATGTAGTCCTTAATTATTAATAAAAAAAAAGTGATTCCCATTAATGCTGTAACTTCTTACTTTTGTGTTTCCAAGTGTATATATTTAATGCAAGACCAATCCTTCAAAAGAACATGAAACATCAGTGCATCACCTATTATATACCAACATTTTCTCTTCAAGTTTCCTCCATTCCAATCAATTATCACCGAATCAAGAATCCCAATTGCTCTCTCAGCATCAGAACATGCAAAGCTTGAGTCTAAGGTGCGAACCTGTACATGTGGACAGCCACGAGGCAGCTGGTGATTGGATCAGGCTGCTGATATACGACAGCCCGATCGTTATATTAAGCCGGAAAGGATGCTTCATGTGCCACGTCATGCGGCGCCTCCTAGCTTCAATCGGGGCCCACCCTTCGGTGATTGAACTCGATGAGAACGAGGCAGCTGTGGCGACAGCCTCTCTTCCGGCGTTATTTGTTGGAGGTAAGTTCGTCGGTGGATTAGAGGGACTTGTGGGACTCCACCTAAGCGGAGCCCTCGTGCCTCGGCTTGTTCAGGCAGGAGCAATTAGGTCATTTTAGATATCTTTTATGTTTCAGACTTTCAGTTGTTTATAGAAAAAATGTTCAGTAATTAAGGCTGAATATACTATCTTAATTCTCAATTGATTTGTGCAAAACACACCTTACGCTTCTGATAGTGAAGGATAACATCTGCTATAGTTATTATTTTGTATGTGTGAAGTACACAATGTCCCTACACATGATGCAGCAGTCGTCATCCTACAAAAGAAAAGAGAAAAAAAAAAACAGAGAGAAAAAATGGAGAATAAGAGCACAGAGGAAGCAAGAGAGTTTACTGCAAGGAAATTGGGTTTTATGATATGATAATGTATGCATATGGAGCACATTTTCATACAATTCATGGAGTTAAGAAATTTATGTAATTCAGTAGTTGTATATGACAAGTTTGGACATAGAAGAGGTTGGTGTAAGACAAAGATTATTTGGTGTTTATTGTCTCCTTATTTATTTATATTGTACATGTTGCATGTGTTTATTGTCTCCTTAATTATATTGTTTATCCCTTTTAATTTTCTTTCTATAAGTTTCCATTCGGTTAAAAGTAAATATCTTTGGTAGACAAAATTAATTTCCAACATACCACTTGGGACTTATTGCAACCACACACAAAAAATCGTTTACTATCGATCAAAGGTATCCAGTATACTAAGAGCATTTCCATATCACAATTGAGCAACAAAATGCCAATTTAATATATATATATGTAGCTATTGCAGGTTCAGTTGCTAGAAGTGTAGTAATTGAAAATGTAGTAAAAGTTTTCACTAGCACAAGAAAGGAGATCTGACTGTTAATTAAAAATCATCTTATAATGGTCATGCAACTGTTGATATTTAAAGAATTGGTAAATAGTATGAAAAACTATGGCATGTCGGTGTTGTTGAAGAGAAATAGTAAATTAATATCTGAAATAAGACAATAATTATTAGTAAATAAATGTTGTCATAGAGATCTAAGACAATGATTATTTAATAAATAATAATTGTCTCAGATCTCTATTTTTTTAAACATTTTGTAAATGATGGCTAGCTCTATATTTGCTAGCCAATATATCACTGAACTGTCATAATCATATTTCAAATTACAGACAAAATAGATAGCATAATAAATATATATACATATAACATGACATATTAACATGTCTCATTATAATCTATATCACAATAAAGAAGGAAAAATAAATAAATTGGAAATAAAAAACCTGACTAAAAAAAACTAAAAGAGCTATAACTAGCACAAAATAGATAATTCAGCAATTACTATCTTGAAAGATCTTCTTAAAGGAACCCAAAAATTCAGCAATCAAGGCCACACCAACTATAACAAAATAAAAAATACGAGAAGGATCTGGCAGTCCTCACCTACTCAAGATCGAACAGGTTGAAGGAGTCGACTAGAGAAGAAAAACACGAGATATGCTAGAAATCGGTGGAGGGTTTTGTTCATTTAAGATCCTTCTCTCCCAAGTGGCAGCTTTATTGCAAGCAAATAATAACCAGAATCACAAATAGCATTGATCTTCCCTGCATCTACAAAACTTATGGAAAATGAAATCGACTTTTTGATTTTCTATTGTTGGATTTTCACCATATCAGTCGTGTTTCACTTACAAAAGTGTTGTAAATAATTTTGATTAGCATAGCCAGACTCAAAGAGAAGAAAGCTTGTTAGAGCAACATAAACCCAATCCTAATTTCTAACATATCGAACTCTAATCCTACAAGCAACCTAACCCTAAATCCTGACAACAACCTTCACCTACAAAAGTGACGTTGGCTCAATAATACGATAAACTTACCAAAACCCTAACAACAACAACAAAATAATAAACAACAACAACAAGACCAAGCAATAGTGTGCAGTTGTCGCTTCTTAAAGGTGACCCAAATTTACCATGCAAGAGCTCCAACTGCAAAATCCTAATAGTACTAACTCCAAAAAATGACATGGCAAGTGCCGCTGACTCAATATTTAACAAAATAAAAAACACGAGAAGAATTGGGCGGAGTCCTCACCTACTCAATTGAGCGGGTTGAAGGCATCGACGAGAGGATAAAAATACGAGATTTGCTAGAGATCAGTGGAGGCAGCCATGCGGGGAAGAGAGAGATTTGTGGAGGCGGTCAATTTGTGTGTGTGTGTGTGTGTGTGTGATAGATAGACCTCCTGCAAATCAGATTTGCTGGAATTGTGGAGGCGGTCAGGTGGAAAATAGAGAGAGAAGAAGAGAGTGAGATGTTATTTAAGAGCTAGAGTTGAGGATAGAACAATAATTATTTAAAATAATCATTATCGTAGGCGAAACTACAACAATGATTATTAAAAAACCGTTGACTTAGATTTTTAAATAAATTTTGAGCAAAGGTATCTAGTATACTAAGAGCATTTCCATATCACAATTGAGCAAACAAAATGCCAATTTGATATATTTAGTTATTGCAGGTTCAGTTGCTCGAAGTGAAGCAATTGAAAATGACAAGAGCTCCAACTGCACAATCCTACCAACTCCAAGAAACAACATGAGAAGTGTCGCTGGCTCAATATTTCACAAAATAAAAAACACGAGAAGGATCTTGCAGAGTCCTCACCTACTCAAGATCGAGCGGGTTGAAGGCATCAATGAGAGAAGAAAAATACGAGATTTGCCAGAGATCGGTGGAGGCGACCATGTAGGGAAGAGAGAGATTTGTGGAGGCAGCCAATTTGTGTGTGTGTGTGATAAATTGAGATCGGGTTAGACCTCTAGAAAATCAGATCTACTAGAGTTGTGGAGGCGGTCAGGTGAGAAATAGAGTGAGATGCTATTTTAAGAGCTAGAGTTGAGGATAGGACAATAATTATTTAAAATAATTGTTGTCTTAGGTGAAGCTACAACAGTGATTATTTAAAAAAACCGTTGACTTAGATTTTTTTTTTAAATTCTGAAAAGCAAAGGAAATAATTATTTTAAATAACTGTTGTCGTAGCTCCATCTACTCCAACGGTTACTTAAAATAATCGTTGTTTTATTCTCAGAGAATTTTTTTTTACACTTATGTCAACAATGTTTAACGATTTCTTTAATAACTGTTGTATTATGAAAATTGCTAAATCACATATATGTGGTAGTGTTTAGTAATATGTCTAAAGCATCCATCAATTTATGCTGTTTTATTTCAAAAAAAATTGTAACTCTGTACATCTTTGACAGTTTAATGGATGAAAAATTGGAATTATGATTTTTTTTCTAACAGAATGGGGTTTAAAATTAATTGCAGTTATGAAAATTAGGATGGAATTTATTGAGAGACACTGGTTGTTAATATGGTCAAACTGTCATTTTTATAATTAAAGTGGTTTTCACCAAAAATAATAACTAATATAGTGATACCGGATACCGGATACCGGATACCAGTTTGATTCTTCGAACATAACGGAAGATCTTTTGAGAATGGGAGATGATATGAGATATCATATTTGATATCAATTATTGATATCGATTTTGTTATGCATCTTTACTTGAATTATTGTGCACAATATTTGAATTATTATGCATGTTATTTTTTGTAATGAAATAGTTATATATGTTATCGATTTTATTATGCATCTTTAGTTGAGTTATCGTGCATATTATTTGAGTTATTATGCATGTTATTTTTTGTAATGAAATAGTTATACATGTTATTTTTGTACTGAAATAGTTATGGTATAACATGCATTGTTACTTAAATAATGTGCACGATAACTCAATTAAAGGTGCATAATAAAATCGATATCAATAGTTGATATCAAATGTGGTATCTACGAAACATTATCCTTTGAGAATATTTAAATTTGACTGACTGAACACTCATTTTATCTCAAAAAATAACTAACTAATATAGCGATACCATGGATGTAAATTTAGTTCTTAACTAGTCGAACAATAATCAGTCAATAATGTTGATAAGAAAACGTTCTTAATTAATTACAAAGAAAAACAATAATTGATATCAAATTTAAACAACTTTTAATGCAATAATTAAAAAAAATATGTGTTTATCTCTCCACGACTAGATTTCTTAGATAGTTGAAAATATTAATTCATTTGTGAAGGAAAACCACAAATGAAAAAAAAAAAACATTCAGTGGAGAAATGCATCGGAAGGTTTAGTTTTTTTTTTTTTAATATAAGGAGTTCATACGTCTCTCCATTTTTAAAATATTGATCTAAAATTTCTCCAAGCAATTTGTTTTCACTGATTTTGAATTTGTTATCTCTCATACAGATAGCATTGTTCTTAATCACTAAATTAAGAGCTAATTCTTCAAAAAAAAATTCATCCTTAAAAATAAAAATAAAAAGAACGGGGAAAATAAGTAGAAGAAGAATTCTAGTTGCCACACATTATTTTCTTATTAAAATTCAAAATTATAAAATGATAAATCCGAGTTTTTTTTATCTTTGTTCTTCT
This sequence comes from Eleocharis quinqueflora, assembly GCA_964058865.1. Taxonomy (NCBI): domain Eukaryota; kingdom Viridiplantae; phylum Streptophyta; class Magnoliopsida; order Poales; family Cyperaceae; genus Eleocharis; species Eleocharis quinqueflora. The sequence continues at coordinate 46,210 of CAXKVX010002388.1, forward strand.
TTATGGGAGATGTGGCCACATAAAATTTCATGTTTTTTAGTTCGTTCGTATAAGATGAAAATATCTCATAATGAACATTTGACTTGTAAAATATCCAATCTGAATATTAAATTTTCAATATGGACGAGACCTCTATTAAAATTACAAGACCAAAATGGAAAAAGATATGTCCACACCAAAAAAAAATCTCCATAGAAAAAAAAATTCAACTTCCAAAGATTTTAGAGTTTGGAAAAAAAATTGCTTTTGGGTCCAAAATTTTCACTTGAGAACTCTTTTTGTTTGTGAATGTGTTGTATGTCTACAGACAGTAAATAATAAAAAAAATCCTAAAATGAGATGGTTCGTCTTTGGAAGTTCACACTAGCTTGATTTGCTTTTAAATAAGTTGTGGCTTGGCCGCTGATGGAGAGGAGCTTTGCTTTCAATGGTTGTTCGTTTAATTGTTTTTTTTAGTAACAAATAAAACAATTATGATTAAAAAAACTTATTTTGTTTAAATAAAGAAATAGTTAAGAAAATATATTGTTTCATTATCGTTTGTTTCTAATTTCGTTTATGATTTTATATTGTTAAAATTATTTTGATTCTAGACAAAAAAGAGTTATGCTAGGAGAAGGTGGTGAGAGAGGAGATGAATGATTGCTTGAAAGAGCAGATGAAAGATTTGATTCTTGTGTATAATTAGAGTCGTTCATCACCGATTCTTGATTTGATTTAGTGTGATGAAATAGAAACTGGTTGAAGAGCGAAGAAAATGAGTTTCATGTTTCGATCGTTTTCTTAACAAAACATTAAAAAAATTAAATTTTTAATCGTTAATCAAACAAAATAGTTAACAAAACTATCATGTTTCACGATCGTTTCACATATTTGATAAGTCTACTCGGCATTAGTCAAAGAGAAATCATCGATGATGAATAAAAATAAATAAATCATCTATGAATAACCTAAATTATGGGGGCCCAAATTCTTGACAAGGCCGCTTGATCCAAATGGTGCAGGGCCCAATTTCATTCCAAAAAGAAAATTATTTTTGTGGATTTCATATAGTATTTCAATTAATTTTTTTATATTAGTTTATCCAGATTGAAGATGCTTTATTCAACAATCAATTATTAGTTTAATGATTTTAAAAATATATTATTTACTCGATCAATGAACCAAGTAATTTAAGACTAAATTACAAAAATAAATCAATTACAGTATAATACAACAGCAATTTCATAAATCATAGACGACAATCATGAAATTAACATGTTTCGTTAATTGTTGCGGTTAGAAAACAATTAAACATTTTTTGTTAATTGTTTACATGAGATAGACGGAAGAGAAAATTATTGTGTTAATCGTTACGATTTAAACGATTAAAACTATAAAAAAAATTGTGATCGTGTATCATTCCAGCTCTAAAAGAATCAGAAAATTAGAAAATAAGAAAAATAAAAAATCACATGTTCATATTTCAATCACATTTTACAAAAATAAATACCATACCAGAATTCTAGGAAAAAAACTGAAAAAGTGAGCTCAAATTGAATAATAAATGAATATATAATCCAATAAATTAGCCATTACTGATCATCAACATTTGATTTTATTTCTAAGACACTTAGCTGCATTAATGCATACCTGTCAAAAAGAAACCAATGAAGTTAAAAAAAGAAAAAAAAAAGAAATGGGCACAAAAATATATAGCTAAATTTAAAGTACCGGTTCAATATAGTATAAAAAACAACACTTGAAGCTTAGCAGAAAGAGTCCATTATTTTATTTTAATACTTTTTACATATGCTCAACTAGTTTTTCCTAGTCAGAAACTCAAAATTTGTATAAACTGTTAGAATGGAGTCTAAGGTCAAGTGTTAGTGCAGAAGCATTTTTAATAATTACAATTCAAAATTTTGAATCTTAATTATCTAGCTAAAATCACAAGCAAGCAAGTATTAAGAGTAATTGAACAAATTAAGATAACAAAGTGCAAGTATAGTAAAGAAAGAGAGAAAAGAGCGAAGAACAAGAGAATACAAGAACACGCAATGTAATGTGATTCGACCTACAAACATACTAGGTCAACGTTCACGGGACTTCCGGAACCAATACCTCCTTTCGGGACCGAATCCACTAAACAATAAGTGTTTTTACAATTGTGGAACCATAAGCATCCCAATCTTAGATTCCTAAATCTATGTATGGAGCTACACCGCTTTACAAGATAAACGTGTCTGATTGGTAAACGTGTTTGATTGTTAAACGTGTCTGATTGACAACACAATCATGGACATGGATACACTACTTGAAAACACAATTTAGTACACCAGAAAGCTAACAAAGCTAGCTAACAAGTGTTCTCGAATCGACAATTAGATGATTGTAGCTATTATAATTCTCTCAGATTTAGGTAGCTGTAGGAGAATGCTTTAGTGCTCTTTCTGATGCTCAATTGAGTACTTGAAAACTTGGAGAGGGCTTAATTAATCTTCACGGATCGTACCCCCAAGGTATATATAGGCTGGTTGGTACAGAGAAAGTCTGGGACTCCCCTTTGGCCCCTGGTTGGTACAAGAAGTTCCCATTATTATTTATTCTTTCAAAAGAGTAGTCGGTTTCTTATTTCTGTATGACAACTAAGGTAGAGTGTTTTACTTTATCTTTTTATAGCTTTGGTGAGGTAGGAACAATAACTAATTTTTTTTTATCAACGAACGTGTATTTTTTATAGCCGCTCATGTTATACCAGGGTGTTTTCGTTCTGAAATCTCAGAATTTGTCCAAGTTTGTAAGTTGGGAGCTCCTTATAGTTGATGCACTGCTTAGACGATACTTAAGTTGGATGCTCCTTATAGTTGAGACCCGCTTAAGGGTGAATTCTAGTGTTGTGCAAATAAGCCCATCACCCCAGTTACAAGGAATGCCTCGACAGCTAAATAACTGAAATACCCAGAAGTAAAAGCTATTATTATTCCATGATGCAGGCAGGGGATTTATTTTCGGGTGCTTGTTCAGATTCCATACTATATGTATATTTTAGTACTATTTATTTTCTTCTGGGTTTCTTTAACGACCGTACTTCAAATAATTGTTTCAAACTTAGTTAGGATTCTAAATTATATTAGTAACAATTTTAACAATAAGGTTAGTTTTAAAATGTGATTAATTACTTACCAAATGTTGACTTGGGTCCAATATTAGAGAAAGATATAAGCTCAAAGTCTGGACCTAAATCTGCATTAAGTAATTTTATAATTACTCACGTTTTCACGATGGTTGTGGAGTCCAGGTGAGGAGCATTGAAGCCTTTGATGAGAGCGCCCTAGGATGGAGATCACAATTGTTTATTTTGATCATTATCTTTACTTTTATTTTCTCTAGTTTCACAATAGATCAGATAGACGGATGGTCATTGATGTATCAGCGGGACCATCGTCTTTTTGTTTATTTATTTTCCGCTTTCGTTACTCTGATACACTTTTGTTGCTTGTACATGAAACATTTGTGATCAATGAAATATTATACTTTGTTATGTATTATGTTACTGATTTGTTTACTATTATTGTTTATGATAGAGCTAGAAATGAATAGAGAAGAAGTAGAGTGACAAACAGAGAATGAGAAAAGAGTCTGTTAACCGTCCTCCATACATCAATACATTGTATATTTATATTACAATACAGAGACGCTGTGAGATATTATGTGGCTAAACTATGTATCTAAAGGTGTGTCTGTTGTATCTCTATCACCCCCCTGCAAGCTCAACGTGCTTGGAGCAACACATAGCCTGTCACGCAATGCTAAGAATCTTGCAGTGCCCAAGCTTTTGGTAAGAATGTCAGCAATCTGATCTTGAGATGATATAAATCTGATACAAAGACGATGAGAAGCCACCAAATCTCGAACAAAATGAACATCCACCTCGATATGTTTAGTCCGAGCATGATGAACGGGATTGGCAGCTAAAAAGGTGGCTCCAAGATTATCACACCACAAGATGGGAGAGGAAATGTGATCAGAGATGAGTTCCTGGAGAAGAGATCGAAGCCAAACAGCTTCAGCAGCAGCAGCAGCAAGAACTCTGTACTCAGCCTCTGTACTCGACTGTGATACTGTGGTTTGTTTTTTTGAAGACCAGGAAATGAGAGAATCACCAAGAAACACACAATAGCCAGTAGTCGACCGACGATCATCGGGGCAGCCTGCCCAATCAGCATCTGAGAACACTTGGAGGGAAAGATGAGAAGAAGCTCGAAGAAAAAGCCCATGAGAAATAGTGCCTTTGAGATACCGTAGAATGCGTTTAACTGCTGACCAGTGAGTTTCTGTGGGAGAATGCATAAAGAGAGAGACCCGATTGACGGCAAAAGCAATCTCAGGCCTTGAGATGGTAGCATACTGAAGCTCACCTACAATGCTTCTGTAAAGATGAGGATCATGCAAAGGATCTCCTTGATGTTTGGAAAGCTGAAGTCCACTCTGCATAGGTGTAGACACTGGTTTAGCACCATCCATCTTTGCTCTCAGTAGAAGATCATGAATGTATGCTGATTGTGAAAGATGAAGTCCCAGCTTGGTAGTGGTAGCTTGAATGCCTAGAAAGTATGAAAGAGAACCCAGGTCTTTGATGGTGAATGTGCAATCCAGAGCAGCAATGAGACTAGAAATGAGGGTGGAAGAGGTGCCAGTGACCAAGATGTCATCAACATACACCAGGAGATAGGTTGAGTCAGAACCCGAGTGTTGAATAAAAAGAGAAGCATCAGATTGAGAGGCTGTAAAGCCATGAGAGTGAAGAAAATCCCGAAGGCGATGAAACCAGGCACGTGGAGCTTGTTTGAGGCCATAGATGGCCTTCTTGAGATGACACACATGATTTGGATGATCAGGATCAATATAGCCTGGTGGTTGTGCCATAAACACCGTTTCCTTGAGATCACCATGCAGAAAAGCGTTGTTGACATCAAGCTGCCTTAAAATCCATCCTTTGGAGAGAGCCAGAGAGAGGAGAGTTCGAATGGTGACAGGTTTCACAACTGGGCTGAAGGTCTCAGTGTAATCGATGCCCTCTTCCTGTGTATATCCCTTGGCAACAAGCCGAGCTTTAAAACGCTCAACAGTACCATCAGCTTTCCTCTTAACTTTATAAACCCATTTACAACTCACTACATTTTGTTGATCATTAGGAGGAACAAGGTCCCAAGTGTGATTCTTGGCGAGAGCATCAAGCTCAGAAGCCATGGCATTGCGCCATTCAATGTGTTTGTTTGCGTGAGTAAAGCAAGTAGGTTCAATTGGTTCAACACTGGTGTTGTAAGTGACAAAATCAGGAAATTGACGTGATTTGCGAGTATTATCTCTTGTTCTGGTGACCATGTTGTGTGTATTAGATATAACAGCAGGAGAATTGGTGTTAGAAGTAGTAGTGTTAAGATTATTGTCACAAGGTAAGTTAGTGATGGATGTGCTGGTAGAAGGAACAGAAGTAGGCAAGGGTAAAATGGTAAGAGTATGGGGGTTAGAAGAGATGATATTAGTTTCAGTAAGGTCAGTAGTGACTGTAAAAGGGAATATTGTTTCATGAAAGGAAACATGCCTAAAGATGTAAATTTTGTTGGAGGGAATGTGCAAACACTTATAACCTTTGTGATTTGTAGAATATCCTATGAACACACAGGAAAGAGACCTTGTTTGTAGTTTGTGACTGGTATACGGTCTTAACCATGGGTAACACAGACACCCAAGGACTCGAAAATATGCATAGTCAGGTTTTTGGTTAAAAAGAATTTCATAAGGAGATTGATGTTTAAGAACCACTGTAGGTAACCGATTGATTATAAAAACAATGTTGTCAAAGATGTGATCCCAAAACTGAAGGGGAATGGAAGCCTGAGTCATTGTTGATAAAGCAAGCTCAATAACATGACGATGCTTGCGTTCTACCAATCCATTCTGTTCTGGAGTGTAAGGGCAAGAAATTTGAAAGGTTATTTCTGGAAATCTGGTAATCATAGGTTTAAACTCAGTACCCCCATCACATTGAACAGTTTTGATAGAAGAAGAAAGAAGATTCTCAACTCTGATTTTAAATTTTGCAAAGATATCAGTAACTTGAGACTTTGTCTCACAAGCAAAAATCCATGAAAATATTGAAAATCATCAACAAACATGACATAGTATTTGTTTCCTAGTGTAGATACCACAGGGGATGGACCCCATACATCAACATGCACCAATTCTAAGGGTTTAGTTTTAGTATTAGTAGATAGGAAAAAAGGAAGCTTATGTGATTTGCATTGCTCACAGGCATTACAAGGTGCAAAGGATGAACAGTTTGGTACCAATTTATTGTTAACTAAAAACTTAAGACCTTGAGATGAAGTATGTCCAAGTCGATGATGCCATAATGATCCTCGAGAGAGTTCACTCAGGAAAATTTGCGCATCTAGTATTGAGTAGAGACCCTGTATAATACCACCTTCAAGAAGAACTTCTCTTGTCTTCAGGTCCTTAATGACACAACCATGTTTGTTAAATTCAACAATTATATCATTATCTTGAGTTAATTGAGATAGGCTAATCAAACTCTTTGTCATTTGAGGTACATGTAAGACCTTTTTGAGTATTAAGTTTTTCGATTTGGTAGACATACATGACTCACCAAGATTAGCAATTACCAGACCTTGACCATTGCCTACTCTAACAACATCAGTACCTTGGTAAGGGATGTAATTGGTGAGGCAATTCAGATTTGGAGTGATGTGTGAGGATGCACCTGAGTCGAGGAACCACTGTGAGGGAGGAGCTGAAG